>JAODAL010013599.1:0-90668 GCA_025379985.1 Phyllomedusa bahiana
ACTCTCAATATACTTTCACCACAGCAACCTCCAATAATTCAAAAACTGCGCAGTTTCCGAAATACCGCCACCCTTGGCCCGAAAGCCAATCACTTTCTGCAACTCTGATAAATGGCCCTTTTAACCCGTGACAGCAACAAGGGATATGTGTGCAGACCGTCTATCACACACCTTATATACCCACCAAGCCAGCGCACCACACATGATTCCCTTCATGAGCTACACATTCAAAGAAGGAAAGGCTCGTAGTAATGTGACTAGACTGTGTAGTATATTGTACCATGACAGCACTACCTAAGTGAATCCCACCATACAGTTCTCGAACAACACCAAAGTACAACAACCAAATACCACCTCCATATCTAAAGTAATCTAATTACTTTAGATATGGAGGTGCTAGACAATTCATGGTAAGATTTGTGGAGGTCACAAGTCCTGGCGCTAACAAGCCATCTGAACTGCCCCCTTCAGCTCACTCCTACGATTGCTCCTTGGTTCCTCTACCATGGGATGAAGGCTGGAGTCTCCAATTCCTCTTCTATGATCTCGTGGTCTAATAGGGCGCTTATAAAGAGGTTATCTAAGACAGAAAATTCCTTTAAGAGCAAAATCTCTAGACAAATACTTTAGATACTAACACGTGTATTATCTTCCCTTTTCCTCTGTTTTCACGGCTTTGTTATCCGTTCGGCCTAAATGTACAAAGATGCTATTTGCTGACCATGGAGCAAACACCTCCAGGACTGGCCAAGGCAAATATTTGCCCGTGTAACTTGCACTGCACCATATTGAACACAACCTCTTAATCAATGTCAGTGACACAGAGACGTTCATAGATTTCCTATTCGCTCTAATCTCGTTCTGGGATCAGTCGGCTCTGGAACGGCCCTCACAAAGGTTTGTCAGAAGCCCCAAGACTTAAAACAGCTGTTCTCCTACCAGAGAAAAACCAGAGGTCAGTGCAAACATTTCAAGGAGCCATTTCAATCTTGCTTTGAAAAAAATAGGCTGGAAACAGATTGACATCTCCTCCAAAAAGACCAGGAGACAAAGGAGAACACACTCCCGGAATTTTCAGTATTCCTTTTCGGAGGAAGAAACAATTCTTAGAGGGTTTGTCCATTAAAAAAAAAAAAAATAAAAAAATTCTGTTGGGTGAGTGGTCCAAAAAAGAACAAGAACCTGGAAGTCGGAACAAGAAATCGGATTAGTGAGGAACGGAGCTCGGAGATGACAGCGATGAGGACAGCTTTTTTTTTTTTTTTTTTTTTTATAGACCACTCTGGCCACCAATGGAATATCAGTTTTATTTTATTGTTTTACTTGACTTTAAAGGGAACCTGTCACATAGGTTATGCCCCCCTTGCTGAGGGCAGCACAAGCTAGTGTCAGACCTGCTGTTTCCAGCGCTGTGCCCCTTATTCTGTAAGATGCAGGAGTTTTAGAGCATTTACCCCTCAAATCTTATTCATGAGCAGGTGTTAGCCCCGCCCACCAAAGGCTAGCCCCGCCCCACTGACAGTTATTCACATGTTTCTACCTATTGAAAGTAATAGGTTTATTAGTTGAGGTGGGCGGGGCTAGCCTCAGGTGGGCGGGGTTTGAAAAATAACTGACTCTTCAAATGACTCTTCTGGCTGAAAACTGTAGATTTGAGCATTAAATACACGTAAACTACAGCATCTTACAGAATAAGGGACACAGCGCTGGAAACAGCAGGTCTGACACTGGCTTGTGCTGTCCTCAGCAAGGGAGGCAAAAACTATGTGACAGGTTCTCTTTAAATACTGAAAAAAAGTATGATTTTTCTAACTTGAACACAACCTCCTACCAATTTAGAAATTGGACGGTTAGACAGCAGTGACTGACATTTCAGCTCAGCATAGTTTAGCCTGTTAGCGGGACTTTGGTGTTGTAAGGGTTTTGACAGCAGGCTGGGCCAGGGAGACAGGTTTATGAAGGTTGGTGACTGCCCAGGGCACCACTTCATCCCAGGCATAAAAGGGGATGCAAGGAGGTATGGAGCTGGCTGAATTTTCCACGGGGGTGGCACTCTATATGCCTTATTTGCCTAGGGAACCAGAATATCTTGCCCCAGTCCTGACAGCATTATAAGGAAAGAAATATTTTACAATATCACTACTTTGTGTAAAAACAGAATTTTTTTCACTTTTGCAACATATATCACAATGCATGTCATGGGCTTTGTACTAAGTAATTTGTGGGGAAATTTAGGAGTACCACCATTTTGTTCCTTGTTCACAGCTCAATGGCTGGACTAGACTGGGCCCAGAAGCAGGCATCTCTAGCCTTATATGCTCCTGGGAAACAAAAGTTGACAGGTGCATGAGCGGGGTGGCTGCCGGTATTACAATTGCATATAGATAAAACAATAAATACCAATACAGGGTGCAAACGTGTGGTGCACCATGCCGGCTTACAGCCTCTTATTGACGCCCATACTAACAGATTAGGCGGGCTGCCCAGCACTTCTGTAAGCTAGCATGGTGCACCACACGTTTGCATCCTTATGTATTGCTTTATCTATATGTAATTGTAATACCGGCAGCGCCCCCCTCATGCCAGGACGATGTGCGAGTGGTTGTTTAATGGGTATTTTTGCATTTCTGCAGTATCTCCATGCATTATACTGTGGTTTTTATGCATGCTGGTGTGAACAGGTACCAAGCTAATGTGCAGTTTGTATCATTTAAGTGTTCCCTTAGCTGTGGGATCTTTGAGTTGTTATTCAGCAATCAGCTGCACCTGTCAGCTTTTTTTCCCCAGGAGCATATAAGGCTAGATGCCTGCTTAGTCCAGCCATTGAGCTGTGAACAAGGCCCAAAATGGTGGTGTTTTCTAAGTAAGTAATGTCCTATTTTTTGTGTGTGTTTTTTTGTAATTTATTAGTGTAGGGACTCGCAAGACATGAGGACCGTTGCCGTCGGTTGCGAGCTTGCGTATTGGGGCCCCGGTACCAACTATTACCTCGTATTTAACATTTTTCCAGTATGACATTTTTTACCTGCCCAACGGTGCTGGGAAGCTGAGGGTGACTATGTTTTGTGTTGGACACCCAGAAGTGCTGGGCAGCCCGCCTAATCTGTTAGTATGGGCGTCACTAAGAGGCTGTAAGCCGGCATGGTGCACCACATGTTTGCACCCTTATGTATTGCTTTATCTATATGCAATTATAACACCGGCAGCCACCCCCCTCATGCCAGGAGGATGTGTGAGTGGTTGCTTGATGGGTATTTTTGCATTTCTGCAGTCTGTCCATGCATTATGGTGTGGTGTTTCTGCATACTGGTGTGAACAGGTACCAAGCTAATGTGCAGTCTATATCATTTAAGTGTTCCCTTAGCTGTGGGATCTTTGAGTTGTTATTCAGCAATCAGCTGCACCTGTCATGTTTTCCCAGGAGCATATAAGGCTAGAGATGCCTGCTTCTGGGCCCAGTTTAGTCCAGCCATTGGGCTGTGAACAAGGACCAAAATGGTGGTGTTTTCAAAGTAAGTAATGTCCTATTTTTTGTGTGTTTTTTTGGAAATTTAGGAGTAAGTTTCCCTGTGGCGCCACCACTAGAGAAATTAGGCAAACCCAGTGTCTATTCCTATCAAAGGGCTGCCTGCACAAATTAGGACAAAACAGGTTCTCCAAAGTGAGTGACGCTCTTTGAAATCTCATTCTGGCCAAGAGATCATGAACATAAGCATATTTATCAAGGCCGTTGCGGCAGAATTTTGGCAAAATTTGTGCCAAAAAATACATGTTTTACACCTAATTTATGATGTGTTTTAGACACTCTAGAGCATGCATCCTCAAACTGTGGCCCTCCAGCTGTTGGGAAACTACAACTCCCATCATGAATTTATATAATCTATAAGAGTGGGAATGATGGGAGTTGTAGTTTCCAAACAGCTGGAGAGCCGCCGTTTGAGGATGCCTGCTCTAGAGTTTCTTGAGTGGACAAGAGTGGCGCTGTGGGGGATAAAAAGCAGACTCATTTCTACTCTCATCCAAGAAATAACATGAATGTGTTATTAGTAAGATTGCATTTTGTGAATGACATTGTACAATCGAATGTGTAAGAAATAAATCATTCAGACACGGAAATCCTGTACAAAGAAAAAGCAGAGTATCATGTGAATGATCTGCACCTGCCGCGGCCACCTCTACTGTAAAACAATAAAGAGGGGAGAGCCTCATATCCGCAGTATAAAGGTTGCACAATGAAATTTACTATCTACATATACAGCAAAAAGTCAAGGAAACGTGATCCGATGGAAGATAACGGCACAGAGGTGTCTGACCCTGATTCCTATAGATGTGTGTGCGCCAATGTAAACTATCAGGACGGGAGGTTCCTTCTTATGTAAAGAGGTCACAATTCAAGATCGTTCACTTCTATCTGCAGTATAGCAACTGTTCCATGTTAGAGGTTCTTACATATCCAGAAGGCTGAAATATGAGGGACTGTTTGCAACTGCCTTAAAGGTAACATGTCAGGTGGTTCATGCTACTGTCTCTGAGAGCAGGATATGATAGAGGAGAGAAGCTGAGCTCTGTGATATATAGGGTTATATGATAGAGGAGAGAAGCTGAGCTCTGTGATATATAGGGTTATATGATAGAGAGGAGCTGAGCTCTGTGATATATAGGGTTATATGATAGAGGAGAGGAGCTGAGCTCTGTGATATATAGGGTTTCATGATAGCTGAGCTGAGCACTGTGAGATAGAGGAGTATATGCTAGAGGGAGAGGAGCTGAGCTCTGTGATATATAGGTGTATATGATAGAGGAGCTGAGCTCTGTGATATATAGGGTTAATGAAGAGAAGCTGACTCCGTTAAAATATAGAGTTATATGATAGAGGAGAGAAGTTGAGTTCTGTGATAAAATAGGTTATATGATAGAGGAGGAGCTGAGCACTGTGATATCTTTGGTGATTAGATAGAGGTGAGTAGCTGAGCTCTGTGATATATAGGGTTATATGAATAGAGGAGGAAGCTGGCCTGGATATAAGGTTATAAAGAGGAAGGAGCTACCCTTGTGTTATTGGGGTTTTTTGAAGGGGAAGGGGAGCTAGCTCGTGAAAAGGGGGGATATGAATAGGGGGAAAAGCTGGCTCTGTAAATTAGGGTTAATAAAAAGGGAAAAGGGAAGCTGAGCTCTGGAAAAATAGGGTTATAATAAGGGAGAGGCTGACTCGTGTTTAAAAGGGTTATATGAAGGGGGGTAAAGCGAGCTTGGATATATAGGTTTATAAGGGGAGAGAAGCTGATCTGTGAATATAGGGTTATAGAAGGGGAGGAACTGACTCGGATTTTTAAGGGTTATCGATAGGGGAGAGAAGCTAGCTTGTGATATAGAATATCAAGGGGTTAGTACGTTACACGGTATTCAGACTGTAAATTACTGCCATGTAGTGACCATATAGTGGTTAATACGTGTACAAAGGCTATTCAGACTGTATATTACCACTAGCCATGACCATATGTGGTAAAACGTGAAACAAGGTTACAGACGTAAATTACTGCCATATGTGCCCCCTTAGTGGTAGATATGTACAAGGCTTTTAGATGATTTTACCCCATGCAGTGACCATATAGTGGTAGATACCAATGTATATAGGCACTCTGAAGACATATAAGTGATTACAATGAAATGACATCTAAGGACTCACAAGTGACGTCTTCTCTGATGAGTCGTTCACTTTCCCTTTTCTTCTGCATCCGATTCAGACCAGCATGACGCCTTCTTCTGGCCACCACTCATCCCTGCAAAATTTACACACAAGTATCCTAGAATCTTCACTTTTCCAACAACTCTTTACCTATTCCTAACTCTGTACAAACTTCCCAGGGGTAGGAGAGCGGGTACAAGCCATAGCTTAAAGGCACAGTCTCCTAGGAGGGTGGGGAGAAACAGAGGACTAATCCCTGTGAGATTGTACTATTTTTATATACTGTGCCCTTCAGAATCATATTGTGCAGTCTAAACTCCCTCCCTTGCATCTCCTGAAGATCAGCAGGAGGCATGATCTTCAGGAGATGCAAGGGATGACGTTTAGTACCATCATGCTTTTTATAGTGTTTCTGTTTTTTCTAGATTTCCCCTTTGGACTTTGATGAATTAATTGGACTACTTCGGACCAATGTTAAATTAATTTCTTTAATAAAATGGTCAATGAGGGCTGATGTCGTGGAGGTTTTATTTAAATATTGTGTTTTTTGTGCTGTATTGGTGTGTTTCTTTTACCATTTAATTATAGTGTTATTAGTAGACGTGTTTGACAGACTCCTCTATATAACTAGCACTGGGGCTTGGTGTCAGCCTTGGGGTGACAAAAAAAACAGCTGGCTGACACCAAGTCCCAGCGCAAGTAATACAGATGCGTCTGTCAGACACCTCTATTACTAATAATGGAAATAAATGGTAAAAAACACCACAAAAACACTTTATTTAAATAAACACTCCCCAACAACATCCCTCCTTGACCATTTTATTATAGAAATAGATTCAACACTGGTCCGACATAGTCCAATGCGTCCGACATAGTCCAGAAAGGAACTGTAAAATACAAAAACAATGATCAACATTTGGCTGACAACTATCTAAAGTGTCTATGGCAGCATAAATAATGAATAAGGCCCTACAGATAGGGACAAGGACATACATTGCTACAGATAGGTAGACCAGCATTTTAGTCAGGTAGCCTCAATTGAGCAAGTAGTCGCCCAAATTAGATAGCCAAACCCATGCTATTAGATAGGTGCTCCCCCTCAGTATCTAGGTAGATAAGCTACCCATTACGTGGTAAGAACCTGGTTGGTAGGTAAGGTCAGCAGTAGCTAAGGTCTCAGCAAGGCAAGGCCCCAGGTATATGCATAGAAAAGGCTCCAAGTAAGTTGTGAAGGTCCCAGGTAGATAGGTATGTAGGCATGCAAGGTCCAAGGTATGTAGGTAGGCAGGCAGGCAGACAGCATGGCCCTTATTTAGGTAGGCGAGGCTCCAGGTAGATAGGGGCTTCAGGTAGGAAGGTAGGCATGACCCTTAGGTAGGTAGGAAGGTCAATTGGCAAGGCCCCAGGTAACTAGGCACCAGGTAGGTAGGTAAGCCCCAGCTAGGTAGGTAAACCCCAGGCAGGTTGGTTGGAAAGTCCAAGGTAGGTAGATTTGTGGGCCCAAGGCAGGTTGGTGGGTAGGCCCAAGGCAGGTTGGTGGGTAGTCCCCAAGTAGGAGAGTTGGTAGGCCTCTGGAAGGATGGTTGGTAGGCGCCAGGTAGGTAAGTAGGCCTTCCTCACTTAGGTGGGCATCCCTGAGGTAGGTAGGTAGCCTCAAGGTAGGTATCCCCTCCTATATCATATAACCCTATATATCACAGAGCTCAGCTCCTCTACCTCTACCATATCCTGATCTAAGACAGGGCATCATAAACCACCTGACAGGTTTGCTTTCATTTCTTCTGTGGTGGCAATGTAGGTAAACTGAACACTTGCTCCAAGTGAATTTTTTGAGATCTGTGTAACAATATTGATATGAGCCGGGCCTTTAAGATTGGAATAGATGATAATGTTATGTCACTGCTTGCTGGGAGCAGAATATCAGTGTCCTCTGAGCAGCTGGGAGGACCAGTGAAATCACTTCTCGGGGTCTATTCCAAGGATGAAAGAGAGGCTGTGTCATTCTAGTCCCCGGCACGCGGCTTTCATATTCCATGGCTGAGCCCAGCCCCAGTTTTCCACTTGATGTAATGCGTATAGTGTCACATACTGCTCGTCCAGCGATGTGATGAGAACTCCTCATTCTGGGGGACCAATTATGACCAGTGAGTCAGAGCCGAACAGATGGGACCGGCCAGATATCTAAGGCAGTGAGCACAGGAAAATAAAATAAATATAAAGTGACTCATAGTAATCCTATCACTTTTCACAGAGGTCCCTTTAATGACAAGTCATGAACTCTCAATACATATCTGGCCTTAATTTAGGACTCCGGGGAATCCTTCCCTTGATAGAAGATATAAATAAAACTCAGCTCGTGATTCATAAACAGCATTAGTGGTTCCACGTGGGTGTAGCCTAGTAAATAGCATGGCAGATCCATTACCGGGAGGGCTTTAATGGAAAGCAAAATAAAATTAGGAGTTAGATGATCATCGAGTGGTGGTAATTTCAGACTGGGAAGTAGGTAGGATCGTGATTGGTGTGGTTACTTGGTCCTCAAGTGATACTGTAAAGCAGTGGTCTCAAACTGCGGCCCTCCAGCTGTTGGGAAACTACAACTCCCATCATGCATTTATATAATCTATAACAGTGGGCATGATGGGAATTGTAGTTTCCCAACAGCTGGAGGGCCGCAGTTTGAGACCACTGCTGTAAAGGCTTTGTGGTCTCTGTTACTGAATGGTTTATACATTGGAACAATCAGTGGCTGTGGCCTCCATTACCCAGTTTCCCACATCCTATAGTGAATATGTCAGACTTTGTTATGCAGGCCCATCTTATCAGCAATATGGTCCCCTGGACAGAGAAGTGCACTGGGTCCCCGTGCCTACATGACCACTCACGGGGCACTGTGTGGACCTGAAGAAGACAGGCACCATGGCTCATAATTGCTCCATCATGGTTCACCATTCTGCATCCTATAGGCTTGGCACCTACCAAGTTTAGGTGTTATGGCTACTTACTAAGTGTCTGCCACAGCTCCACAGTAGCTCATCCATGGGAACCGGGATTCAGAGGTGAATTAATACAGTAAGTACCAATACCAACTTTCCCAACAAACGGAATTATACCAAAATACTATTATACCACAAAAAATATTTCCTATTAAAACTTAACCTTTATTAATACTCTTCATAAACAAACACAGAAACATAAAGGACAACAATCCAGGGATATATTACATAACCTACTACTGTCACCCTAATTAGTTCAGGAAATGCCCTTCGCGGAGAACCCGCCCCGATAAGGGCGACCCCGCTATCCTAATCCTATTCTCCTGAACAATACCTAAAGGGGACAGACAAAATAGATATAAACTGTCTCCAAATTATATGTCCATATGGAGTAGTCACCTTGATTAAAAAGAAAACCTCTACACCACATATCTATAAATTGCTATGTACAGGAAACATATCAAGTAGGTAGTTACTAGTCACAAGAAATGTTTTCCCCATATACAGGAGACCTATCTAGTAGATAGTTGCAAGTCACAAAAATGCTTTCCCCAAATGCGTTTCGTCCTCACGCAGACTCATCAGTGGGGTCCAAACAAGGAGAATTTCAATTTTATCTTAAATCTCCAAAAAAGAAATGTTACATACCAAAAGACTGTATCTACTCATTTCCCAATCTAAATGTACCCAGGAAAGGTCTCCCTACTGGTAGGTGACAGGAAAGATGCTCCCATCAGGGTCTATGTGACCTCGTCCCTTGGGATGATTTTCTCCCAGAACGAATACAGTAAGTACTCTCACCAGCGGGTGGCCGGTGTAAGGGAGGCCAGGTAGCAGAGCCCAGGACATAGAGGAGACTGAAACTGCCCAATTGTTACATCCATTGCCCTACAGAGACATTAGTGCATAGGACCAATTCATTGCTTCCATTAGGCACATGCCATTATACATCAAACATGCTCCTCCTCTTCATAAAGGCCACATCTCCAACCTTCTGGTCTTGAGTCTTGTGCAGAGTACATGAGCCCTTCTTCAGGCTCCCACACTTTAGACTCTAAAATGATTGAATGAATAATTTTGAGGTCTGAAGTTTGGCACCAGAAGTATTTTTGGTGCATCGGATCTAAGGTTATT
Organism: Phyllomedusa bahiana; assembly: GCA_025379985.1. Classification (NCBI taxonomy): domain Eukaryota; kingdom Metazoa; phylum Chordata; class Amphibia; order Anura; family Hylidae; genus Phyllomedusa; species Phyllomedusa bahiana. Next base: position 9,817 of record JAODAL010013599.1, read on the forward strand.
TTTTAGGCCTGAGGTCTGAATTAGTTTCTTGGCCAGCGGTCTGAATTATATTAGGATTCAGATGACTGAATTATGCTTGAGGTCTGAAGTCTAGAGAATCTGAATTAATTCGAGGGTGTTGGAATCTAAAATTTTATTTTTTGGGGGTGGTTTCTAAGGCTTTGGCCCTTAGTACTTTTTTGGGCCTGTAGCCTAGGGTTTTAAATAGCATTCCATTGGCTCCCTTTGCTCATGGGGCCCCATGCAGCTGTTAGTATGTCCATTGCCCTACAGAGACATCAGTACCCAATTAACTGCTTCTATTAGGCATATGCCACAATACAGCAAAAAAATGCCCTGCAGAGTACATGAGCCCTTCTTCAGTCTCCAAGACTTTAGACTCAGAAATGTTTGAATTAATAATTTTGAGGTCTTACATTTAGCACAATAAATATTTTTTGGTGCATGGGATCTGAGGTTATTTTTTAGGTCTGGGGTCTGAAATGTTTTTTAGGTCTGGGGTCTGAAATAATTTTTTTAGGTCTTGGGTCTGAAATAATTTTTTTTAGGTCTGGGGTCTGAAATAATTTTTTTAGGTCTTGGGTCTGAAATAATTTTTTTAGGTCTTGGGTCTGAAATAATTTTTTTAGGTCTGGGTTCTGAAATAATTTTTGTTAGGTCTGGGGTCTGAAATATTTTTTAGGTCTGGGCTTTATTTTAGGGGCCCACCCTACTGCAGCTATAAATGACTGTACATGTCTCCTATGCTCTGCTTGTTGCTTTTTGCCTCTCTTTCTTTGCTTTGTGCCTCTTCTGAGAATGTATATGGAGTTAAAAAACAACTCCAGGTCTACCATGCCCCAGGGCCCAGCGAGGGTTTCCTCTATACCCATGTGGGCCAGTCCGAGCCTGATCCTCAGTGATCTCCTGAACATTTTTTGCCCAATTTGTGCCATTTTCATCTAAAGATCCTATGACGATATTGATAAATTTCCATCAAATAATTATATACTAATAGGCCTGGGGGTTTCACCATGACACCATTTGTTATATTGTATAAGCAGCAATTCTGGGAAGAAGAAATATTTTTCAGACGATACAGTCAAATTTCATTAAAGAAGAAGCCTGATACCATAATATAGCCAGAACCAGTAGAAGAAGTTTGACTGGTCTCGGGATGAAATAATGGTGACTAGCTGTGATCACTATCCTCAATTATGGCAGCATAGAGGCATATGCGACTGGAAATTTTTCATATGTTACCTATCGCCTGCCTCCCCAACTACATTAGACAATGGTACAAGTTGTAGATTTGCCGCTGAACCATAGGTTGCTGATTAAAGCCCATAATAATAAGAATAATCTTTATTATATTATATATTATATTTTTATATTCCGCAGCACTTTACAATGTAGAGGGTATAAGTACAGACAAGGAAAACAAACGTTATACAGTAAAAAGCTACTAAGGGCTCTGCTCCCAAGAACTTACAATCTATTAAGGTGTATGAGTGAGACAAAGGGTGAGAAGTGCTTAGTTTACAATGGTCCGGCCTTGTTACATAAATATGGGGTAGTATACACAAAACGTGGATCAACCTGCCACCCAGACATACCATTGTGCCCACCGCATACAAGTATCCATAAAGCTGTGCCCACAATTCCTCACATCTTCAAGTTTTCTGTTTTCAGTCAGTGAATGGAAAACTCTTAAAACATGTGCAGACCTAATACAACTATTATAATATAATAATATTTTACTACAGTTGTATCCAGTCTAGACAGTCCTCTGTGAGTTACACAGCTTAGTACTCAAATCTGATAAATTTTAGACGCTGTTTACATCTTCTTTTTTCCATTGAAGGTATTTGTCAGCAGACTCGGACTGACCTACACTGGAAACCCCTAGGCATGTTGGACCCCTATGCATGGTGGGCCACTGGGAATAGCAGGTCTGGGGCTGCTTATCAAGAAGAAAGGCAGATAAATAGAGGCAGAAAGGAAGAGGCGAAGTGGAAGAGGCATGTGTAGTATGTACAGACATGTACAGTATCTGTAAGGTTGGCCCCAAGAATCAACTCCCCTAGTGCACTCCAATAATCAACTCTACTAGTGAGCTTCAAGAATCAACTTCACTGCAGTCCACCAAGGACCAACTCCACTGGTGGGCCCCACGGACCAACTCTACTGGTGGGCCCCACGAACCAACTCCACTGGTGGGGCCCCACGGATCAACTCCACTGGTGGGCCCCACGGATCAACTCCACTGGTGGGCCCCACGGATCAACTCCACTGGTGGGCCCCACGGATCAACTCCACTGGTGGGCCCCACGGATCAACTCCACTGGTGGGCTCCAAGAATCAAATCCATTGGTGAGCACCAAGAATCTCATCCATTGGTGAGCACCAAGAATCTCATCCATTGGTGGGCCCCAAGAATCGACTCCACTGGTGGACCCCAAGAATCAACTCCCCTGGTGGGCCCCAAGAATCAACTCCACTGGTGGGCCCCAAGAATCGACTCCACTGGTGGGCCCCAAGAATCAACTCAACTGGTGGGCCCCAAGAATCAACTCCACTGGTGGGTCCCAAGAATCAGTTCCACTGGTGGGATCCAAGAATCATCTCCTTTTTTGGACCCTAGGAATCAATTCCCCTAGTTTGCTCCAAGAATCAACTTCATTGGTGGGCTTTTAGGCACCCCAGCCTGACACAGTATGCCAGGAGTATTCTCTAACATGTAACAGCAACTCATGGTATACCAAAAATACATTATGGAGATGCCGGGCCAGAGTAACCAGATGTCCACTGCCTGTTGTCTATAATAATCTGATGGGCAGCATTCACAGGTCCTTAAAGGTTGTTCACTTCAGAATGCTGTTAGTGACAGCTGGGCTCTCCAGAGAGAAGACAGGGACAGTTTATTACGGTCCCTGCCTTACTGATCCATACACAATGGAGCACCGTGTATACAGCAGAGCAGGGAACCTTCTTGCTTCTGACCCCAGTGCTCATGTGAATGTTAGGGCTGGGTAACTGCAAGAGCTGCTAAGTCTTAACAGCCCAGATTAGCTCTGTAGTTAGTACTGTGGGGCTGTATTTCCCTTGTAACTGGGAGAAATATATCAAGCACAGTTATAGGGGAAATTACAAACACTTTTTTTCTAACCTTGTGGGGGCCCCGCATGCAAAATAAAGAAATAAATATATAAATAAAGCCTTCACCAAACAAATTGAAAATAAATTTTAAAAAATGGATACAACATTTTTTTTTAACCTAGGCGCCAAGGACATAAAACAATATTTATCACCCACATGGATAATGGGCTCCACTGAAACCCCTTACTGGCATATGAGTCATAACACTGGTAAGGAGCTTTGTAGCGGGGTCACTCACTAAGTTTACTGCACACCATTTCTTCCCCTGATTGCCCCCCTCCCTTGCGATGAGACAGCAGGGTGCTGAGCAACTGCCGTGGCCGCCGGAAGCCTAATGTCGGCTTCCATGGCTGCCCAATTACAGCTCCTATTCCTTCCTGCCTCAGGCAGAAACACAATCCTGGTACACCGTTCTGCATTATTTATATTATGTCTAAGACTGTACAGGTGATCGAGCCCCATAGTGGTCAAGTACCCTGGGGAAACTTCAAGTACAATTGTAAAAATTAAAAATTTTAAAAATAAAAATAAATCAAAACCTGCACCTTTTTGCCATTTTACATATAAAAAAATTAAACATTGACACCTAATTGATATCACTGTGTCTGTAAAAATCCAATCTACTAAAATATAACATCATTTACCCCATATGGGGCCGTGGAAGAAACAAAATTCCAAAACACCAAAATTGGAATAAAATGTGATCAGAGAGTTACATGTGTCCCAAAATGATATCACTAAAAACAACACTTCAGCCAACACAAAACTGAGCCCTCACTCAGGTCCATAGATGGAAAAGTTTTTGGTTAATGGTGAAAGTACTAAAACATAATAAAAACCCTACTTATATGGTATCACTGGAATCGTACCGCCCTGCAGAATATAGATGACTCATCATTTATACCTTAAATTGAATGCCACAAAGGCAAAACCCCCCACAAACATATGCTATTTTAAGCCCTTACCACCACAGCCGGTTTTGACTTCTAAGACAGAGCCCCATTTGTCAAATCTGATATGTGTCACTTTATGTGTTAATAACTTTTTAATGCTTTTACCTTTCCATGTTATTCAGCGACTATTTTTCATGACAAATTGTGCGTTAAGTTAGTAAGAAATTTTGTATTCCAAATGTCAGCGGCACACTATCGGCTAAGAAAATGTCAACGGCATATAGGAATTTTTGAAAAATGCATTACTGCTAAGGATATATGAAAATTTGGGGTTCTTAGTTCACAATTTTGATCAAAAGTGTTTAAGCTCACCTCCCAATTGCGTCAAGGGGACCTCAGCCCAGGTGAGTCCTAACACTAAAACGTTACCTCTCTTGGAGCCTGTTCAGACTACAACACCTTAGGGAGTGAAAAGGACTAGCTACTGAATAATCCTGCACTGATTTAAAACCTGTGGAGATGGGTGGAGTGCAGAAAGCCAATGAGGCAGCCACTCCTCATACAGAGCAGTTTGGTTCTGCACATCCAAAAACATAAAAAAAAAAAAAATAAGTATAGGTGCACACTGGCAAGGCAATAACATACATCTATTCCAAATGTCAGCAGCACACTATAAACTAAGAAAACATCAAAGGCATATAGGAATTTTTTAAAAATGCATTACTGCTAAGGATATATGAAAATTTGGGGTTCTTAGTTCACAATTTTGATCAAAAGTGTTTAAGCTCACCTCCCGATTTCGTCAAGGGGACCCCAGTATAGGTGAGTCCTAACACTAAAACGTTACCTCTCTTGGAGCCTGTTCAGACTACAATACCTTTGATCAAAATTGTGAACTAAGAACCCCAAATTTTCATATCTCCTTAGCAGTAATGCATTTTTCAAAAATTCCTATATGCCTTTGATGTTTTCTTAGCTGACATTTGGAATAGATGTATGTTATTGCCTCGCCAGTGTGCACCTATACTTATTTTTTTCAAAAAATGTTTTTGGATGTGCAGAGCCAAACTGTGTTTTTTTAGTAAGAAATTTTGGTCCACACAATCCTTGTTTATTCATGAACAACATCAACGTTTTGTGAAAATCTGGAAAATTTTGCCATTTCCAAACTTCAAAAATTTCCACAATTTAGACAGATAATTATACCACACTGGCATCTACCATATGTGTACTTATATTGGCATTCCAGGTTTGCGGACACCTTAAGGTGCTAAAACTTAATAAACACCCCTAAAAAGACCCTGTATTGGAATCTACACCACTTGAATGGGTTTTGCCACGAAGTGAGTTCATTAGCTCTTAATCTGCTCAGGAGAGACTATAAACAAATCACAGCAGCCTCACAAAGGAGAGGGAGAGGGGCTGAGCAGTAAGGGAGCGTTGTGCAATGTGTACTCAAATAAAACATTAGAACCAGTGGATTCTCTATACAAAAGACACAACATCTTTCTCCACAGCCCCTTGCAAGCTCCATGTAGTTAGATAAAAGGAAACAGGAGTCGTTTTGTGCAATTGTGACTCAAATAAAACATTGAACCAGTGGATTCTCATACAAAGACACAACATCTTTCTCCACAGCTTCCTTGCTTGAGATCACATGATATAGTAAAAGGATGAGGTAGCGTTGTGCAATGTGTACTCAAATAAAACATTAGAACCAGTGGATTCTCTATACAACAGACACAACATCTTTCTCCACAGCCCCTTGCAAGCTCATTAATGTTCCCTGTCATCAGATAAGAAGTGCAAACACGCAGTCAGCTCTCCTGGTCCTGTCTAATGTAAGTTTTTTAAGTAACTAAGGGCTTGTAAAGAAAGATGTAGATCTCACAGGCTTCACTTTTTGTAATCACATATATTTAGAAAAGTGATTGAATACCGATTTTGGAGGATCCCACGTCAACATTACATCGTGGCAAGACCCCTTTAAGGAATATATCCAGGGGTGTAGTGAGTATATGGACCCCACAGGTGTTTCACAAATGTTTTTAGCGTTAGACTGTGAAAATTAAAAATGTATTTTTTCCAACAATCTGCAGTTTTAGCTGAAAATGTTTAATTTTCACAAGGGACCCTGGAAAAAAGCCCCCCAAATTTTGTTACGCAATTTCTTCCAAGTTCAGCAAACCCCTAGAAGTAGGTTTAAACTGCTGTTTGGGTGCATGGCAGGGCGTATAAGGGAGGGAGCGAACTTTGGATTTAACACCCCTCATGGATCTCATCTAGGGGTGTATTGTGCATTTTGGGCGCACAGGTGTTCCATAGTTTTTTTTAGCACTGGGTCATGAAAATGGGAAAAAAAACAATAATTTCGCCATTGTTTTTGGAGTTCACTGTGTGGTATAAATGACAAGATAACTTTACTATGTGGTCGGTACAATTATAATTATACAAATTTTATATAGTTTTTTTTTAATGTTTTATTACCTTTACACAATAGAAATGCATTTGAAAAAAAATTGTGTTTTTATGTCGTCATAGTCTGAGAGCCATAGCTGTTTTATTTTTCTGTACATGGAGCTGTATAAGGATATTTTTTTGCGGGATGAGTTAACGTTTTCATTGGTAAAATTTTGGGGTTCACTTGACACTTTGATCATTTTTTATCAACAATTATGGCAGGCAGGATGAACAAAATGCAGCAATCTTGTTGGTGTTTTTTTTTTTTTTTTACCATGCAGTATACATGACATGTTAAAGGGGTTGTCTCATTTCAGTTTCATAGGATGCATGAATGAAATAATGCTGCTTTGGTCACTTCCTGGTCAAGCTGTGTGTAATTAGCATATGAGCTCTGTGTATTCAGACCTCTGCTAATTAGATAAATCTCATGCTGTCAGGACCAGGAAAGCTTCTGAGTTAAAGTAAACAGCAGTAATTACTGGCTTTTGTCTGAAAGATCATATAACAAACAAGCTCTCACTTTCTGGAGTTCTGTGCTGCCCTCAACCTGTGTGATGACATCACTCCCTGCTATCAGATAGAACAAACAGCAGGGGGGAGGGGGAGTACACAGGTCGGTCACTTGGGGAACCATAGAAAGCACAGAAGGTGATAAAATCACTTGTAACTCCTTAACAAAAAAAAATGAACAAAGCAATATATTTGGAAAATGTCTTCATTTAGTGTTCCCAACATGTTAAAAGTTAATCTTTGTAATGAGACAACCCTTTTAACTTTACTCAGCAAGTTGTTGCAATTACAGAGATACAAGGTTTTTTTTTTTTTAGATATTTTACTACTTTTAAGCAATAAAACTCCCTTTTTTAAAACAAGGAACCACGTTTTTGCATCACCATAGTCACAGAGCCATAACTTTTTTATTTTTCTGTCGATGGAGCTGTGTAGGGGCTTGTTTTTTGTAGCATGAGTTAATGTTTTTATTGGTACAATATGAGGAGGAAACAACTTTTTAATTGCCTTTTAATGTGTTTTGGAAGGCAGGATGAACAAAATACTGCAACCCCGGTAGCTTTTTGGATTTTTATTTTTACAGCGCTTACCATGCAGTATACGTGACATGTCAGTTCTACTCTCTGGGGCAATACGATCACATCGATACTCAATTTCTATAGTTTTTTATGTTGTAACACAAAGGAATAAATGTATTTCTTGTGTAATTATTTATTGCTTATGCAGCGTTCTCTTCTTAGTTTTTTACAATTTTTACAGAGCTGTGAGAATTTTTTTTGCAGGATGATCTGATGTTTTTATTAGTACCACTTGCCATTTACATGACTTTTTGATTACTTTTTATAGCATTTTATATGCAATCTTGCCATTGGTTTTTTTTTGTTCATTGACAGTTTTATACCCTAGGTTGTTACACATGTAGCAAGACCAAATATGTGTATTTTTTTTTTATTTTTTGGGGGCAATAGGCATTTGTAATGGGGTAATGGTGTATGAGATTCACTTATTGTGGGTTTTTTCCCACTTTTTTCCTCTTTTTTTTACTTTACTTGTCTCCATAGGTGATAAGACCCAGCGATCATTAGACCGCTGGTACAATACAGTACAGTCCATAGCAAAAATGTTGAATCCCAGCACCATAAAAGTAACAAAGATTCCAATTGTTTAAAAAAAAATCTTCATATATTCTTTTTTAGAATAAAATATGAAGATTTTTTTTTTTTTTTTAAACAGTTTGAATTTTTGCCACATTTATGGTGCTGGGATTCAACATTTTTGCTATGGAAAGTATTTGAGTTCCCGCAGGACCTTGGGAGGAGTTTACATGCACCTTCATAAGCTGGCAGCTGCGCAGTGCAATTTTACTTAGAAATAATACAGTGCAGTACATGCCTGTACTGCAATGTGTTAGTAACTGTCAATCACCATGCCCTACCGTGCCCGAGGCATGGTGACATCACAGACAACCTGGAAGCCTTTGTTAGGGTTCTAGGTGGTCATGGCAGCCATCAATACCCCGCGATGTGCAATGGGGTGCTGAAGGGACCAGGGAGAGCTCCGTCCCTCTTTCTTTCTCATAGCTGCCATGGTTGCAATTGATTGTTGCATCTAAAGGGTTAATCGGCCACAATGGGAGTAAACTCTGGTTGTAGCTGATTGCGCATGAAACTAACTGTAATGCTCAGATGGTTTTATGCGTTGATCATGTGGCTCTGCTTGTGGGCCCGCACGATCTCCTGGACATACCCATATGTCCATTTGTGGGAGCACCTTCCCGTACTAGATGTATCGGAGTGTCCAGTGTTGGGAAGGGGTTAAGCAACCTAAATGAGCGATCTAGTGAAAACCATTGCTGTATTATCTCTGGATTTCATCCTCAAAGGATATTTAGGCCTGAGAAAATCATGGTCGATCCACAAGATCTACCATAAAAATGTCTGATAGGTTCCAGACTCCAGAGAGGAGGAGATGATGGAGAGGAGGCCATATACGTGTGCTGTTCTCTATAGCTTTACAGCCACACCTGTAACCCCCAAAACTACAATGAAGATAGGCGCCCCATATCACCTTTCTGGAGAGCCAAGCGGGGGACCTCCCATTCTGATCTCTAAAGAGGAACCAAGACCTCTCAGCTATTTTGGGAACTTACAATTGAAGTGCCACAAAGGTCCATTAGAAAATGCATCTATTGCCTTATTCACGTGCCCATTGGATCTTATTGGATTTTAAGTCTTTTTAAGTCTTTATAGATACAAACGCAGAAAGCAAAGATCCTGAAAGCGGTTGATGAATTGAAATACAAAGTATATTAGAATTGCAGCCGCTATATCTAAATGAATAAGGAACGGTGCCAACAAGATCGCAGGGAGCCTAATGAAGGCTTCCATAGCTACCATGTTAGTGCTACTGTTAGTTCTTGCCTCAGGTAGGATGTAATATAACCACCATCTTGGTATACTCTTCTATATTATTTATATTACGCAGAATGGTGTACAAGCGATCAAGCCCCCTAGTGGTCAAGTACTCTAGGGGGATTAAATGTATAAGTGTAAATATTTAAATTAAAAAAATTTAAATAAAAAAGTTTAAAAAATAAAAAAATTAAAAGTTAAAATCAAGCCCTTTGCTATTTTACAAATAAAAAATATAAATAAAAAAGCTACACATATTTGGTCTCACTTCTTCCGGTAATGGCCGATCTATTAAAATCTAACATCATTTATCCCATACGCTGAAAACTATAGAAGTGAAAAAAAAATCCAAATTCCAAAATTGCATTTTTTTCGTCATTTCAGATTCCCTTAAAAATTGGAATAAAAAGTGATCAAAGTGTCACATCTATCCCAAATTTGTACCAATAAAAAGAACACTTCAGCCCGCAACATATGAGATCTGACTCAGGACGATAAGTGGAATAATAAAAAATATAATGGTCACAGAAAACGGTGCCGCAGCGCAAATTTAAGAAATAGAAAATGTTTTTATTTTTAAAAATTACTAAACCGTATCGAAAACCCGGCACATCCAAGGAATCATATCAACCTGCAGAATATAGATAACACATCATTTATACCGAAGAGTGAACGCCAGAAACACAAACCTCCCCACAAAAATGACACAGGCACACTTTTTTCACATTTCACCCCACTTACAATTTCTGTTTGGTTTCCCAGTACAATCTATGTTACGGTCAATGGCACCATTAAAAAAGTTCATCTTGTCTCGCAAAATACAAGCCCTCTTATGTCTATGTAGAGGGTAAAAAAAAAAAAGTTATGTCTCTTGGAAGGCAGAGAGGAAAAAAAAATGAAAAGCCAAAAAATTATGACCAGCTGAAAGGAAGGGGTTAAAACAGGAAGTGAGATCTTTTTCACAGCTCGGTATAAAAAGTATAAAGAACAAAAACAGTATAAAAAGAAATCGAGTTCTGCTTGACATTCCGAGGGAACATTCACACTTGTTACCAACAGATCCCTGTGTGGTTAGTTTCGCCCTCTGGTGGATCTTCTCTGCAGTTTTGCCATAAAGGAAGCAGAGAAGATTCACTAATATTCCAAAACTCTTGTCATTACCTGTCCTGGATCACAAACTGCTTGCACATGACAAAAACACTTGAAAAATTGAAATATATACTGTATTAATATTTATATCAATACTAAGAGGCACCCGTTCATTTATAAAAGAAAAAAAAAAAAAATTTTAAAAAAATCTAAAACCAGTTTTAGATTTTTTAAAAAATTTTTTACATTTTTTTTTCATTACGGAACAGGCGCCTCTTACTATTGATATAAATATTAATACAGTATATATTTCAATTTTTCAAGTGTTTTTGTCATGTGCATGTCGCATGATTTTTTTTTCTATTTATTTTGCTTTCATGTTACATTGTAGTAAGGAATAGTGCACACATCTTTTATAAGGATATTAAAGAGATTAATTTTTTCTTTAACATTGAATCATACTAACAGACGTGATTGTGGCGCTGCAGTCCCACTAATCAGACCAGATATGGGGGTGTGATTTGTTCCTGGGTGGCAGCATACCTACATTTTCAGACAAGTTTTCAGAATAAGCTGTCCGCAGCGTGTCCAGGAGGGTTAGCACGATTTCTGCTCATTATGTAACTTGTAGATGACATTTTCCACCACTTTTTTTTGTAAGCTCCAGCTCTAGCTTCAGTTGTTTCTGACTCAGCAGGTAGAACTGACTCAGAGAGTGGATTTTGGGACCCCATTCTCATAGTCCTATAAAGGAACCAAGTACAACATTCAGCTATCTAGGGCACACACATTGACAGTGAATGGAACAGCCATTCACATACAAACGACCACCATTCCAGTCACACAGGGGCCCAAAATAACAATGCCGGTCATACGGTGCCCACGATAATAGTGCAAACCATACAGTGCCCATCATATCAATGCCAACTACAGTGCCCATCATAATAGTGCCAGTTATAGATTATCCACCATAACAGTGTCAGCCATACTGTGCCCATCATAATAATGCAAACCATACAGTGCCCACCGGAGCAATGTCGGTTATAGGTTATCCGCCATAACAGTGTCAGCCATACTGTGCCCATCATAATAATGCAAACCATACAGTGCTCACCATAACAGTGTCAACCATACAGTGCCTACCATAACAGTGCCAGTAATTCAGTGCCTACCATAAAAGTGTCAACTATACAGTGCCCACCATAGCATTGCTAGTCATAGATTATCCTCCATAGCATTGCTAGCCACACAGTGCCCACCATAATGATGCCAACCATGCAGTGCCCACCATAACAATGCTAGCCATACAGTGCCCACCATAATGATGCCAACCATACATTGCCCATCATAACAATGCTAGCCATAAAGTGCCCACCATAATAGTGCCAACCATACAGTGCCCACCATGATAATGCCAGTCATACATTATCCACCATAACAGTGCAAGCCATACAGTGCCCACCATAATAGTGCCAATAATACAGTACCCACCATAAGAGTGCTAACCATATAGTACCCACCATAATAGTGCCATCCATGCAGTGCTCATTATAACAATGCCATCCACAGTGTCCAACCTAATAGTGGTAACTATACTGTTCCCACCATAATAGTGCTGGTCATTTAATGCCCACAATAAGATTGACAGCCACAGTGCCAACTATGTAAGTGCCCACCATAATAGCGCCAGCCATACTGTGTCTACCATAACAGTGCCAACCATAGTGCTCAACTTAATAATGCCAACCATACTGTGCCTACTATAACAGTGCTAACCATACAGTGCCCACCATAACAAGGCCATGAGGACAGCTGTCAAAAAATGAATATTCCTTTCTGAAGTACAAGGACAGAGACACAGCATGTGTGTACCCTGATGGCTGGGCGCCGCACTAAGGGGCACTGTGTCAGGTCCTACATGTGCCTCGGCCCCTTTATTCTCTTAATCGTGAAGGTTCTAAATGTGAAACCACCACCGATCACACATTGATGTTCTCCTAAGAATGGACCATCAATGGCTCAACCCAAACCCACTTTTAAGAATTTTTTTTTTTTTAATTCTTAAATTTCTAAATTATTTTTGTGATTTTAGTCTTTTTTTCATCGGTCTTCCCCAGGAATAACGTAGCTCCTCATGGTCCCAGCCACGACATATTTTGAGCCCTGGAGTGGAGCCACCAGCAGGTCTTCTCCTTCCGTAAAATAGGTCACAGCGAGATAATCAGGTTTAATGGGACTGGTAAAGTTCAGCGTGGCCTTTGTGACAGCCCCGTGTCATGACCCTTTCTCAGACCGTCAGCTCCCCAAGAGAGGAGACAAAACTAACTTTGTTCCAGCAGACAATAGTGACCTGACAGGGGCTAGCAGGCGCAGCGCGTTCCCCATCATGTGATACGCCGCGCTGGGTTTAAGTTGACCTCTTTGAATTGATGGATCTTTCATTCAAGGTTAAATACTTTCTTCTTGCACAATTGAAGCGTCCATCCTCTCCATGCAATACATCTGAATGTTTGAATACTAATGCCGGGCGCTACGTCCTGACACAATGGGCTCTTTTCATTGTCTACTGCGTCTTTTCAGGAGCCTTGTTGGTATTTTCGGCCGTTGTACTCCTGTTCCTGATCATCCTCAGCAGATATCCTGTCCCCTAATGCATCGCTGCTTTGTTACTGAGGTATAAAGAGCAGCATAACATTGTGCACTAATCGAAATTTTTTTTTTTGACCCCCCCCCACCCAAATTTTTTTTTTACCCTCCTCCCAATTTTTTTTTCTATAATGATTTTTAAATATCTTATTTGGAAATCTTATTTTAAGACTTCCATCAATTCACCAGAATAGAGACGCTACAAAGAGCTTGTACCTCTCTGGAGGACCTGACAGGTCCTGCATAATACACAAAGCCCCATTGACTTCAGTGGACACCATGTAATACTAGATTTCTCCTATGGTGGCGCTGCAGAGGAATTGAATAGCTGCAATCAAATTCCAAAGAAAATGCAGATGATCGTTGGAGATTTCAACAGCTTGTACAAGACTCTCCATTGTGTTCTATGGGAGTTCCCAGTACAGGGGAGCTCTGTGTTCTCTCCATTATGTTCTATGGGAGATCCCCGTACAGGGAAGCGCTGTGTTCTCCATTCTGTTCTATGGGAGTTCCCAGTACAGGGGAGCGCTGGGTTCTCCATTCTTCTCTATGGGAGCTCCCAGTACAGGGGAGCGCTGTGTTCTCACCATTCTGTTCTATGGCAGATCCCATTACAGGGCAGCTCTGTGTTCTCTCCATTCTGTTCTATGGGAGTTCCCAGTACAGGGGAGCGCTGTGTTCTCCATTCTGTTCTATGGGAGTTCCCAGTACAGGGGAGCGCTGTGTTCTCCATTCTCCTCTATGGGAGCTCCCAGTACAGGGGAGCGCTGTGTTCTCCATTCTGTTCTATGGGAGTTCCCAGTACAGGGCAGCACTGTGTTCTCTATTCTGTTCTATGGGAGTTCCCAGTACAGGGGAGCACTGTGTTTTCCATTCTCCTCTGTGGGAGTTCCCAGTACGGGGAAAGCACTGTGTTCTCTCCATTTCCTCTATGGGATTTCCCCAGTACAGGGGAGCGCTGTGTTCTCTCCCTTCTCCTCTATGGTAGTGACCAGTACAGAGTAGCTCTGTGTTTTCTCTTCATTCTGTTCTATGGGAGTTCCCAGTACAGGGCAGCACTGTGTTCTCCATTCTCCTCTATGGGAGCTCCCAGCACAGGGGAGCGCTGTGTTTCTCCATTCTTTTTCTATGGGATTTTCCCAGTACAGGGCAGAAACTGTGTTCTCCATTCTGTTCTATGGGGTTCCCAGTACAGGGGGGGGCACTGTTTCTCCATTCTGTTTCTATGGGAGTTCCCGGGTACAGAGGAGCGCTGTTTTCCCTCCTTCCATTTCCCCTCCTTTTTTATTTGGGGAGTTCCCAGTACAGAGGAGCACTGTGTTTTCTCTTCATTCTGTTCTATGGGAGTTCCCAGTACAGGGCAGCACTGTGTTCTCCATTCTGTTCTATGGGAGTTCCCAGTACAGGGGGTGCTGTGTTCTCTACATTCTGTTCTATGGGAGTTCCCAGTACAGGGGTGCTGTGTTCTCTCCATTCTCCTCTATGGGATTTCCCAGTACAGGGGAGTGCTGAACTCCCATAGAACAGAATGGAGAGTCGTAAGCAAGCATGACCAGCTCTCTATTCTGAGCTGAGTCTTTCTGGGACTCGTTCCTGAGATAGGTGCGGGTCCTACAGGTGGGACCCGCACCTATCAAATTTTGTATATCCTCTTGACATGTCATCAAAGCCTATGGTGGGAGCACCCCTTTAAATAGCGCCACCATGTTCCACAATGCAAAGGGTACAGGTACAAACAAAATCACTCCAGTCACCAGGGTTTTTGGGAGCCCCATTCCCATGGTCCCAGCAATCTGACCCCCACCTAACAGACATCTAGCTCCTATCAGTTCTATCTAAGGTAACCAAGTACAGCATCCGGCT
The DNA here is from genome assembly GCA_025379985.1 of Phyllomedusa bahiana. Classification (NCBI taxonomy): domain Eukaryota; kingdom Metazoa; phylum Chordata; class Amphibia; order Anura; family Hylidae; genus Phyllomedusa; species Phyllomedusa bahiana. The sequence continues at coordinate 24,830 of JAODAL010013599.1, forward strand.
ATATAGGGAAGACCCACTGGCAGTGTATGAAGCGCCAGTTGCAGAGAAGTTTGGGGACGGCAATTCTTATGATCCCAGCAGTCTTACCCCACCTATCCATTAGCTCCTATCCATTCTATCTAAGTTAACCATGTCAGCATCCGGATATATATTTAGGAGTTCATAGCTACTTATCAATTAGAAGAACTACAGTACAATCTAGCTCAATAGACTCTAAAGTGGTGGCCACAATACAATATTATCTTTTAATGTGCAAAGTTTTTGGACTTTAAAACAAGGTATCTATAATATCTTGTACTTTTTTCACTGGTTTAATTTCCAATAAAACATTTTTGCGCAATAAATATAACAACGTATCCCTCCTATGTAACATAACCCAGTACAGCACCCGGCTTTCTGGTGTAGACCCATTGGCAGTGAATGCAGCGGCCATGTGCCAGTTGCATAGAAGTTTGGGGACCCCCATTCTCATCCCAGCAGCCCCACCTATCAGACATCTCCCATCCTGTGGGTGAGAAATATGTATATTTTTTCATGATATTATCAAGATAGTAATTAGGTGTAGAATTATCTTTTTCTTTCTACTCCTTATCCAATTAGATGTCCCATCCAAATTAGATGATTACAGCTGTCGACAGCTTAAGAGCGGAGAAATTACATGCCACGCATGGTGGTGTATAGCATCTGCTTTAATCACATGAAGGTACAATTTGATATAATTTTGAATCACATGATTATTTTATCATTGGCTAATTGGCTGTTGCTGAGACTTCATAGTCTCATGCATCTACGCAATGTTGCTAGGCATTAGCTGATAAGAAACATTCCTGAACTTCTCTCTATATTGTCCGAGAGAGGAATTTCTTTGGTTTCTTGATATGACTTTTTGCTGAAGCAGGCAGTGCATCTGTTCCAAATAAAGCTGGGTGGAAAATATCTGATACTTCGATAAGGATGTAATAGCAGTAAAAGCAGTTTAAACACAAATATCTGATTAACTTAAGGATGTAATGATTAAACAAATTTTTATGTTTTAGCTTAAATCATCAACTTGACAATATAACCCCTTAAAATGGTCATAAGCCATCACAGGTGCCCTCTTGTACATCACATGGGTGAAGTTAGTATGTGATCATAATAATAATAATAATCTTTATTTATATAGCGTCAACATATTCTGCAGCACTTTACAATTTGCACATACATTGCACAATGAAAAGCTCTTAAGAATGTAGACACAGGGGAATGGGCCCCCCCCCCCCCTGCTCGACAAGAGCTTAACAAATTATATAGGGTGTAGTGGTGAGATGAAGGGTAAAGAGTGCTAGATTTACAATGGGTCCAGACATTTGACATAAATATTTGGGGTTGTTTTATGTAGAATCCGGGTGAAACCTGCCACCAAACAGTACATCTATATACAGATAAGTGCCAAAAATGAGATGAGTGCGGTACGGGGTGGGGGTGGTGGTGGGGGGGGGGTGGGGATAGCCATTTGGATTTTTGGGAGGCCAGAGTTGAGAAGAGGTGTTCTCAGGGCCCTCTTAAAACTATTAGGGTTGTGAATGTGCCTGATCACATGGGGTAACATGTTCCAGAGAACTGGTGCTGCACATGCAAAATCTTGGAGACGGGCATGGGAGGCTCGGATGATTGATGAGTGTAACCTGATATCAGCAGCAGAGCGGAGAGCGCGGGTCAGATGGTGACAGAGATGAGGGAGGAGATGTTGGGCGGTGCATTGCACAGCTGTGGTGAGCTTTATGGGGGAGAGTGAGAGTTTATGCTGTATTCTATACTGAATGGGCACCCAGAGCAGTGGAATGACTCAGGGTAGAGGATCAGTTATAGCGGCTGGAGAGAAAGGACAAGCCTGGCTGCTGCATTCAGGGACAGTTTGGAGGGAGGGGAGAGTTTGCACAGAGGGAGACCGATAAGCAAGGAGTTGCAGTAGTCAAGACGAGACATAGTGGAAGAAAAGCCTTCCAGCAAACATATTGGGGTTCCATTGGGGTCCCGTTGACTGTACCAATGCTGATGAATGCTGCATTTTATTTCCATCAATAATATCAGCAAATCCAAAAGGAAAGATTGGAGAGTCATTAGCAAGTGTGACCAGCCCTTCATTCTCAGCCAACATATTCGGTGGCCCATTCCTGAGATAGTTGTGGGTCCCAGAGGTGGGACCTGCACCTATCAGACTTTGATGACATATCCTAGCAATATGCATTAAAGTCTATGGTGTTAAAACGCTTTATATATGCACCTCTTTATTTTCTACCATATGCATTGGGTTATAGGTACCAAACAAAAGTCCGAGATTAACAACAAGTTACAAACAGGAGTAGTGGGTGCTTGCTTTTTTTCCTAAGAGCTTACTGTCTATGAGGGACAATGGGAGGGTAATACGGTGGGTTTTGGGGCTGGGGGGGGCTTGCTTTGTGCAATGGTCCAGAACTGGTAGTTAGCCTAAAACTTCACCCTTACTTTTACTTTTTGCTCCATATGGGGGCATGTTCATACAGTGGATTGTCACACAGAGATTCCGTGCTTTGAAATTCTGTTGGGGTTTCCCATGTAAAAAATAGGTCCCTCGCTTGCAAAAGAGGCATAACTTTAAAGGCTTCCTGGGCCCCTAGTGCGAGAAAAGTGAAATGGGGCCCCCCTGCCTTTCCTGTGCCGCCTTAAAACCCAGCTGAGGTTTATTTTTTTTTTTGATTGTTTTTATTATAAAACAAAAAAAAAAGGGGACTTTTGGGACCCCCTCGGGGCTGCAGGGCCCAGTAGTGAAAACCAACCCCCCCTATAACCTTTTTTTTTTTATTTTTTTCTTTGGGGGGGCAAAATCCCCCCCCCTATAGCTACGCCCATCCTGCTGCTGGTCATTTTAGAGTACAGGGGCGTTGGCTAGGGTCCCAAAACTCCGGGCTCGGGGCCCTTAAGTTTTTTGAGTAGGGCTGGGTTCACACGGAATTTTTTTGCGTTTCTCATTGTGAACTGCGGATGTATTTTTACAGAGAAAATACCTTTGTTTGTAGGTCAGGAGAAATATAAGTGATTTACACTGCAGTTACATCGTGACTTACAGGAGACGTCTTTCTGGAAGAGTTGTACTCTTTCCCTTCTTCTCATCTGTCCCAGACGCCCATGACGACTACTCCGAATCTTCACTGAAAATTTACAAAAACAAACTTCTGTACGGAGGAGTGGATCCGCTGGGCCAACGCAAGCGATGATATGATAACGCCACGCCAGGGTACGGGAGTCTAAGTAGCCCCGTTGTTCACAGAGCCCGCGCAAAGCGGGAATGTCTTGCTGCCGGCGTGAGGCTACCAGGTCGTTTACCCCTGACGTGACTTGCTTGCGATGGCGGCCGGGGTACAGCGTGGTGCAAATCGTAAACTGGAGGGGTAGTCGGGGACAGGCAGGAGAAGGTCAGGGCAGGCGGGCATAGGTTTCGTGGTCAGTGGAGGCAGACGGTCGGGAAGGCGGCAAACATGCATAGGTCAGGAAACTGTAAGCAGGCGGACTGGTACTCGGAAAATAAGACCTGAACTCAACACACTCTAAAACACTCCAAAAACACACCAACAGATGGACGCGAGTGCTGGGAATGTATACCATATATAGTGACCAGCAGGCCGACAATTATCCAATTAAAGGCGCGCTGGCCTTTAAATCTGACCAGCCGACAGCGCGGCGCCTTAAGCAGGGAATTTATGCGCTGGCGGCGGCTGTAGAGATGGAGGACAGGAGCGGGGACTGGTTAAGTTCGGGGATACAGCCCTAGGGAAGAAGGACACACAGCTGCGGGCCAGACGCAGCACCCGTGCGGACCCCGAGCGCACCGGGGCCGGCGCGGCGAGCGGCGGCGCCGCGCGCCATGACCAGTACCCCCCCCCTTTAGCTCGCCCCCTATTCCTTTGAAATTTAGCGAGTAGATCAGGGGAAAGATTGGTCTCAGGTTCCCATGAAACGCTCTCCGGGCCGAAGCCCTTCCAGCGATAAGATAGAACCGCTTCCCCCTCACTGTCTTTCTCTAAAGAGAATGTAAACTAGATTATCAAATAGCCAGAACCTCCTGTTTTTTTTTTGTTTTTTTTTTTTTTTTTATATATAATATAATATTTTAAACCTCAAAGATGTTATCAGTGCTAGCAAATCAGGAGTAAGGCGGAGACAGGTCTGCGGGAAGAAGCGGTTCAGCCCACCGGCTTCCCTTGTGGAGAGGGACACGTGAATACGCGTTCGGGATACGTGAGTCGGGGGGCAGGCGAAGCTTATAGGAAGACGGGGTTCAACTGCTGGAGCACCAACAAAAGGACCCAGGTTTTTGGGGCCTAACTTTGTAACTGGGCACTTAATACGGACTTACTTAGCAAGATAACCAAACCCTATCGCCTGGCTCAAAATAGGGGCGGGGGGCCTACGGTACTTGTCAGCCTGACGCTTGGTGCGGGCAGAAGCTTACGTAGCAGGGCCTGTCGTGTGTAGCTGCCCTGAGAGCCTTGATGTCCCTTATTGAGGCATCCACGGAGGGACAAGAGACAGGTAGCTAGCGGGAGTGGAGAGGGAGTGGGCGTGGATGTAACCCAAGGACAACAAAAAGGGGGAGGCCCCAGCGGTTCAGACTCAAAGAGTCTATAAGAAAACTCTGCCCAGGAGAGAAGATTCTGACAGTTATCTGACTGAGCGGACACAAAGGGCCGCAAGTAGGGGCCCAACACTGGTTAACCCGATTCTACTGACCGTTTGTTTGAGGGTTGTAGTGCAGTTGATAATCAACTGAATCTGCAACTGACAGCACAGGGACCGCCAAAATTTAGCTACAAACTGGAATCATATGTCGGAGAAAACATGCAACGGGAGACCGTGCAAGCGGGATATATGTTGGAAACAATATGGGGGCCAAGCTGGGGGGGCAGAGGGTAACCAGGCAGGTGGGATAAAGTGATCCATTTTCGAGAAAGCGATCGGTCACCACCATATGACGTGTTCCGATGAAGGTGGGAAGATCTGTGACAAAGTCCATGGCGACATGGTTCCAGGGTTTTTTCCCGGCACAGGGAAGAGGATGAAAGAAGGCCCGCGGCGCTTGAGGCGAGGAAGGAACTTATTCAGGGCACAGGAGGGAGCAGGCCAGCACAATGTTCCTGACGTCTTGAGCAAGAGTGGGCCACCAGTAGTAGCGGTGAGACCAGCTGAAGGAGACTTATGGATTCCTGGATGGCCAGCCTGTTGGGAAAGAATGTCCCACTTCAGGTTCTAAGCCGCAAGCGGGCGCACATAGTCTTCCCAGGGGGCACGACGTTTGGAAGATCCACGGGCGGCAGGCGTGCGAGGCGTTTCAGGGAGCGGACACTGTGCTGTGGTGGAGAGTCGAGACCCACCCGTACAGCGGCGCGAGAGAGAAAGGGCGTCAGCTATGACGTTTCATTCCCGGCTGGCCGAAAGTGTAGAGGAAATCACAACGGGCGAAGAAGAAAAGGGTCCATCTAGCCTGGCGAGGATTTCAGGGTTGAGCCGACTTGTAGATAATATAGGAGGTTTTTCATGGTTCGGTGAATAATATCAATAGGGGGTGGTCGAGCCATCTCCAGCAGTGACGCCACTCTTATAGGGCAAGCTTTATGGCTAGTTAATTCGCGTATCCCATTGGTAAAATTTCTTCTCGGCCGGAGAGAAAGTTTTGGAGGGAGATACGCACGGTATGCAGTTTACCCGAGGAGGACTCTGCAGGGGGGACAGCACCGGCACCACCGAGGTGGCATCCTCTCCAGAATGAAGGGGGGCGTTCGGGTCCCGGCGAGCAGAACGGAGAGACACGAAAACGCGGACTGAGACGGCTCTGAAGGGCTTCTTGAGCTTCCGGGGGACAGGCTTGGGATTGGCGTTTTTTCCTTGTTTAGAAGCCACCAGAGGAGCACAGCAGAGAGAAATGTGGGATAATGTCTTAATAATTGGCAAATCCTAGGAAGTTGAATGGCCCGAAGGCCCACCGGTTTGTGGCCACTGCAACACTGGGGAGAGTTTTGAGGGATCATTCCGGGAGGCCCTTATCAGAGACGATTGTACCCTAATAAAGGGCAGGTGGTAGTTCAAAGAGACCACTTCTCTGGTTGGCAAAAGCTGATGGGTTTACGGAGTCGCCTGAGGACTTGGCGAACGTTTGGTGGCGATGAGTTACGAGATCCGGAGAAAAGACTTAGGGTAGTATATCGTCCAAGTAGACAATAAACACAGATGTAGAGTAGGTCCGGAAGATTCATTGACGAAGCTTTGGTAATACTAGCAGGAGCCGCTTGCAGAGACGAAAGGCATAACAGTTACTCGAAGTGGCCATCAGCGTATTTAAACGCTGTTTTCCACTGTTCTTTCGCCTTCTCTTAATACGGATCAAATGATAAAGCACGCGAAGATCAGCTTGGAGAATATTTTCGCTCCCAGGCAGGCGGGTCGAAGAGTTCGATATCAAGGGCAGAGGGTTAGCGATTCTTTATGGTGGGTGATTTTATTTAAGCCCCGATAGTCGTGCAGGGCATGAGAGGACCCATCTTTTTTCTCCACGAAGAAGAAGCGGCTCCGGGAGACGAGGGACCTTACGGAATAAACCCCTTTGGCGGAGGTTCTCCTTGAGTATCAGACCCATTTCGCCATAGTCTCAGGGACGGAGGAGTGGATAAAACGGCCCTCTGGGAGGAGTTACAGCCATGGTTTGCAGGTAAAATGGGACAGTCGTCAAGTCGGTGAGGAGGGGAGAGTTTCGGCCTGCTCTCCGAAAAACATCAGCAAAGTCCCAATATGGCGTAGGTAGACCTGAAGGAGCTTAGGCAGATTCAGGGGGAAGCGACCTGAGGAGCGAGTTAGTTGTTGGTGCAGAAGGGCAACGTGAGTGACATGCGGAACCCCAACGCATGACTTCCACCTGCGATCCAAACCAAGGGTAGGAGTATGGTCCTGCACCAAGGGAGGCCAGAAAGGACTTCAGAGGAGGAACCGAGGCAGGACTAGAAGTGGTCAAAGTTTCTTGTGAAGGGCCCAATCTGCAGGAAGAGGGGAGCGTACGGAAATCGGATGGCGTCCTTAAGGCATTCGCCACTGCCGAAGACACCATATGGGTTTCTGCAAACGGACGTCACCGGGAGACGAAACTCTGGTCACCAGTTCATGGCCATATGAAATTTTCCTGCTGATTCCAGAATCAATAAAGGGCGGTGGCCTGAAAGGTGCTGTCCGGAGAAGGCACCAATGTATACGGGCGCTGTCAGACGGGGCAGAGGCCGTTTTTCTGACACCTAGGTGGCCTCTCCTACGAGCCCTAGGTGCGGAAGATTCCTGGGCGCACGGACCGTCCCCAATGAAGTGGCCAGAACGACACTATAGAACACAGCTGCTTCTGGCGAACGCTATGTGAACGTTCATCTCTGGGACAGGTGGGCTCTCTGAGCTGCATAGGTTCTTCTTTCAGGGACCATCGGAGGAGAGGAGTAAGCGGTGACCCGCTGGAACGTCTGGGAGCCAAGCGGGGAAACGGAGGTGGGTCGGACGGTTTCCGTTGTAGGCGGAAGCTCCTGTTCCTTTCGTGCGAAGCGAATATCCACTCGGGTGGACAAATGGATTAGGTCATCCAAGGGGGGGGGGGGGGGGGGCATAAAAGGGGGGGGCTGGTCGATCCCAGCGGCGAAGCTCGTCCTTGATCCGCCCGAGAGGCCACGCTTGCCAAAATGTCGCCACCAAACGCTTCGTTGTTCAGTCCAGTTCCGAGCGAGGGAGCCGAGAGTGTACGAAAACTGCACGGAATACTGACCGACTGTGGTGTGTCGCGCATTACGATAGCGAACAGCGCGGCGGCAGCCATGGGAAGTACGGCCTGTTCCTCAAAGACGGTGCGGAACCCGGAGGAAGGTTGAAGGTCACCGTCAGAGGATCCCCTCGATCCCTTGTGGCGAGCCCAAGCAGGCTTACTCAAGACAAGAGCGCTGGATTATGAAGGCCACCTTGGCTCGCTCTGTAGGAAATGGGCCCCATCATCTCGAGGTGGATGGTAGCACTGGTCTGTTGAATCCCTCTGCACTTCTTGGAGTCTCCATCAAATAGCAGAGAGGGGATTGGGCAGATGCTGAGAGGGTCCGAAGCTGAAGCAGAAAAAAGAAATTGAAAAAAAAAAAAAAAAAAAATAAAAAACAAAAAAAAAAAAAAAAAAAAAAAAAAAAAAAAAAAAAAAAAAAAAAGCGGTAGAGCAATAGATGCCGGAGCAACGGATTGCAGGTGCAGAGGGTGGCAGCGGTGGAGCAGACGAGTCGACATGGTTTCTGCGATCATGGCAGCAGGCTGGTCGATGCGTGGAACTCTGCTGGGCGACAGCTGTCGTGATGGCCCGGGAGATCAGGCAGAGGTACCCTGGCGGCATCCGATGCCAGTCTGTACTGTAAGGAGGCGTGGATCCGCGTGGGCCAATTCAAGCGATGATAGCTAAGCACGCCAGGGAACGGAGTCTAAGTAGCCCCCGGTTTTCACAGAGCGCCGCCGCAAAGCGGGCATGGTCGTGCTGCGCGTGAGGTACCAGGGGGGGGGGGGGTCGTTACCCTGACGTGGACTTGCTTGCGATGGCGGGCCGGGTACAGGCGTGGTGCACAAATCGTTTAATCTGTGGGTAGTCGGGGACAGGCAGAAGGTCTAGGGAGCGGCAGAGGTTCGTGGTCAGAGCAGGCAGGACGGTCAGGGCAGGCGGCAAACAGGAAAGGTCAGGAAGTAAGCAGGCGGATGGTACACGGAAATCAAGAACTGAACTCAACACACTCTAAACGCTCCAAAAACACACCAAACAGACTGGCAGCGAGGCTGGGAATGTTACCCCTCCCCCCCCCCCCCCCCCCCCCCCCCCCCCCATATATAGTACCAGCGGCCGACAATTACCAATTAAAAGGCGCGCCTGGCCCTTTAAATCCTGACCAGCCGTCGCGCGCGGCAATTAAGAGGGATTATGCGCGCCGGCGGCTGTCAGAGATGGAGACAGGAGCGGGGACTGGTAAGTACGGGGTTTCCAGCCCTAGGGCAGAAGGACCGGGGACGGCCGCGGCGAGCTGCGGCGCCGCGCGCCGGGACAGTACCCCCCCCTTAGCTCTCCCCCTCTTCCTTTGAAATTTAGCGAGGAGATCAGGGGACAGATTGGTCTCAGGTTCCCATGAACGCTCCTCCGGCCGAAGCCTTCCAGTCGATAAAGCTAGAACCGCTTCCCCCTAATGTCTCTCGCCAGCACCTCCTTGACCTCAAAGATGTTATCAGTGCTAGCAAAAGGAGAAGGTAGGACTGGTCTTGCGGGGAGAAGCATTCAGCACCACGGCTTGAGGAGGGCCGTGAAACGCTGTTCGGGATACGTAGCGTCCGGGGGCAGGCGGAAGCTTATAGGAGACGGCGGTCAAATCTGCTGGAGCACCACAAAAGGACCAGGTATTTGGGGCCAACAACTTGTAAAACTGGGCACCTTAAAAACGGAACGTACTTAGCAGATAAACCAAACCCTATCGCCTGGCTCAAATAAGGGGCGGGGGCCTACGGTACCTGTTCAGCTGACGCTAGGTGCGGTGGCAGAGAAGCTCGTAGCCGGCCTGTCGTGTGAGCTGCCCAGAGAGCGTGACACCATATTCGATCCTCATTTTATCCAGCATTTCTCTACAATTTCGATCTTCTGACACAAAAACTCTCCATCTTATAGTGCCCCAAAATGGTAAAAAAGTTACCCCCCTTGTAGGTAAATTTTTGCCACCTATAGCAGGTAGTAGCCCACTGTAGCTTAAGTAGTTGCCTCTAGCCAGTATGCGTCCCCTATACCCTGGTTAATACCCCTTAGCCAGGTTATTAGCCCCCTGTAGCCAGGAATATGTTCCTTGTTTTCAGGTTAGTATATAGCCCATAGTGGCAAATGTTACTGCCCCCTCTTTCGCCACATATGCCCCCCCCCTTAGCCACAAATGCCCCCCTTAGCCACATATGCCCTCCCTTAGCCACATATGCCCCCCTAGCCACATATGGCCCCCCTTAGCCACATATGGCCCCCCTTAGCCACATACGGGGCCCCCCTTGGGGGGGGGCCACATAGGGCCCCCCCCTTAGCCAATATGCCCCCCCTTAGCCACTTTTGCCCCCCTTAGCCAATAAGCACCCTAAGCCACATAAGCCCCCCCCTTAGCCACATATCCCCCCTTACCCAGTATCCCCCCCATTACCCCCTATCCCCCCATAGCCAATAGCCCCCCATCAGCCACATATGCACCCCATCAGCCACATATGCACCCCCTTAGCCAAATTTGCACCCCATTACCCAAATATGCACCCCTCTTAGCCACATATGCCGCACCCCATTAGCCACATATGCACCCCATTAGCCCATTCCCCTCCCTTATCAAAAATTTGCACCCCTCTTCCAATATGCCCCCCCCCCCTTTTCCACAAGCCCCCCTTAGCCCTATGCACCCCCTTACCTAATAAAAAAAAAAAAACCTACTCACCTCAGCGGCCCCGCGCGTCAAAGTCCTGCAGCTGGTGAATGGGTAAGCGGGTAAGGGTAAACACGCTACTTACGCCTTTCCGGGGGGCCCGGGCCTCCTCGGCCGGAGAGTGCGGTTAGAGGATCCCAGCGTCGGGGGGGGGGGTGATGACCCCGCCGACGTGATTTACACCTTACCAAGCGCTGTGCTACGGGGGAAAGACAGGCGGGAACGATCCGCCTGCCTCCTCCCCGACTTGACTGTGGGGCCGTGTGATCAGAGAGATCGGCGGGGCGCCGCTGGCACTAAGGTTGGCTGGGGCCCCAGGCAGGGGGCCTGGAGCCGCAGACTTTCGGGGCACAGGCAGATTCATTTGGGGCTTGTGCCCGAATGAATTCCCTAGCGATGCCTGGAGCTTCTATTGTCAAAACCCCCGGGTTTTTACTCGCTTTTCAAGCGGGAAATTTGTTCAATGTGCCAAGTCTTTGTAGAATTTCCCTTAAAGGGGTTTTCTCATACATTGTTTCATCTAACCTCCCTGTTTTTTGGTTTCCTTTTTGAATTCGGGGGCGTTTTTTATGGCTTCCACTAGCTGCAGTAGAAGCCAGGTCTGTAGCATAGAAACCCGGTAGGGGGCCCTATCAGGAGACATTAACAGGTCTGTGCTAAGCATCCGTGCTGGCGCCTATCAGAAGATCAAAAGGTCTGTAGCTATAGCAACCTAGGGGGATATCCGAATGGGAGGAACTGTTTAAAGGACATACACTCACCGGCCACTTTTTTTGGTACACCCGTCCCCCCCGCTCGTTAACACTTAATTTCTATCACCAATCAATGGCGGCAATGAGTGCATTTAGGCATGTAGACATGGTCAAACAATCTCCCGCAGTTCAAAACCCAGCTCTAGGGGGGAAAAAAGGGATTTGAGGGCCTTTGAACGGGGCCCTGGGGGTTGGGGCCAAAGGCGGTCTGGTATTTTAGAAACTGCTGATCTCCTGGGTTTTCACGCAAAACCCTCTCTAGGGTTTTGAGAATGGCCGAAAAAAAAAAACATCCAGTGAGCGGCAGTCCGTGGGCGGGAAAAGCCTTGGGATGCCAGAGGGCAAAAGGGGAAAGGGGAGATGGTTCGGCGATAGAAAGGCAAAAGGACTAAATAGCCCCCCGTTTCAACCAAGGTAGGCAAAAGGGATCTCTAACGCACATACGGGAACTTTGAGGGAGATGGGGTACAGACAGAAGACCCCACCGGGGGCCCTCCTTCAGCTAAGAACAGGAAACGAGGCTCCAATTTGCCCAAGCCATCGAAATTGGAAAGTAGAAAATTTGGAAAAAATTGCCTGTTGATGAGTCTCGATTTCTGCTGCGACATTTGGATGGGGGGGCAGAATTTGGCTCAAAACATGAAAAACATGGATCCCTCCTGCCTTGTTCAACGGTTCAGGTGGTGGTGGTGGTGTCATGGTGGGGGATATTTTTTTGGCACTCTTTTGGGCCCCTGGACCCAAATTTAGATGTTGCAACACCTTGTGGAACATGCACGAAGAATTTAGCAGTTTTTGAAGGCAAAAAGGGGGGCCAACCCGTTACTACATGGTGTACCAAAAAAGGGCCCGGGGGTTATATTACAAAGTGACTTGTTTTTGCAAGATCTTTAACATAAAAAGCAGCGATCCTTGTAGTGAGACAACCCCTTTAAATCTCTTCTTTTTCTGTACATGAAGGAGTGCAATCCTTTCGTTAGATGAGGGGTTAATTTTCCTATATTGCACATACTGAGGTCTGGAATTAGGATGTCCCTATGTTTAGTGAGCTGACAGTACTACAAATCCTCTGCGGCTTTCCCCTAGACGTCTGTTTAGAGGATTGTGCCTGCATGGATGACATACTAAACAGACACAATATCTCCCGGATTATGACAGGAAGTCTTTTATGCTTTCTATTCCGAGGAGAAACATGTATCAAAGGAAGTTGCAGGGGAAGCGTAACTTCAAGAGCGTTCTGCACCATCGCCATGGAATGTGGCTCTGTGCAATGGTTGTCCCACATGCTCCAGTACATGAAAGCTACCGGAGCCAACCGAGACAAAGACAGAGACATGGGAGCGTCTATGGCTGTGCAAATCCTCGATCTCCAGTATCAGTGCACACTGTGATATCTATATTGGCCATCCATCATGAGAGCATTCATCGAGGTGGTCAGACTGTCTCCATGGGATGTACATCCAGCAATGGTGTGCTGCTGCCATGCGTTTTTGTGAAAGTCGGTATTTGTGTATTTATAGGTTGGCGGTTTGCTCCATGCGGTTGCACCACATGGTGGAAGGGGAGATGCTGTCCCGCAATGTTGGTGGTCAGTGTCGGACTGGGGTGCCTAGGGGCCCACAGGTGGAGTTGACTCTAGGGGCCCACCAGTTGAGTTGTTTCGGGGCCCACTGGTGGAGTTTATTTTAGAGGCCCACCCTACAGCTACTGTAAATGACGTTATATGCCTCCTATCATCTGTTTCTTGCTTCTTGCCTCTCTTTCTCTGCTTCTTCTGAGGATTTATATGCAGTTAAAAAACAACTCCAGGCCTGTCATGCTCATGGGCCCACCGGGGGGTTTCCCCTATACCCCTGTGGGCCAGTTTGAGCCTGCTGGTAATTGTAGTTCAGAGCTTAGAACAAGTTACATTTGAATTGTTGGATAAGTGTCTTCACTTGGTAAGAAAAGAGGTTGACAGTTACTAAAATGGATGGGTTTACTGGCAAAGGGGTTGTATTATGTTGTTGAGCTGCTGAAAGCTGATAGACAATGGTAACCTCACCTCATCCCTGACCTTAGTGCTGTTATCATCCCAGCCCTCACTCATCTCTTCAATCTATCATTAACCTCTGGCATCTTCCCTTCCTCATTTAAACATGCGACCATCACCCCCATCCTAAAGAAACCATCTCATGACCCCTCCTCACTGTCCAACTATCGCCCCATCTCACTGCTTCCATTCGCCTCTAAACTCCTTGAGCAACACGTCCATCTTCAACTTTCCTCCCATCTCTCCACCAACTCTCTCCTTGACCCGCTCCAATCGGGCTTCCGTCCCCACCACTCTACTGAAACCGCCCTAACCAAAGTCACCAACGACCTAGCAACTGCCAAAGCCTCACGTCACTACTCTGTGCTTCTCCTCCTAGACCTTTCCTCTGCCTTTGACACTGTCGACCATTCCCTCCTGCTACACATCCTCTCCTCCCTCGGCATCACGGACTTGGCTCTTTCCTGGATCTCCTCGTACCTCACTGATCGGACTTTCAGCGTCTCTCATTCTCGCTCCACCTCCTCCTCTCGCCCTCTCTCTGTCGGTGTCCCCCAAGGGTCAGTCCTGGGCCCACTACTCTTCTCTATCTACACCCTTGGCCTCGGTCAGCTCATAGCTTCACACGGCTTTCAATACCACATGTATGCAGATGACACCCAACTCTACATCTCCGGCCCAGATGTCACCTCTCTTCTCTCCCGGATCCCTGACTGCCTGTCCTCCATTTCCTCCTTCTTCTCCTCCCGTCTCCTAAAACTAAACGTGGAGAAAACTGAATTCATTATCTTCCCACCGTCCCACTCCATCTCTCCACCCGATCTCTCTATCACTGTTAATGGCTATACTCTCTCACCAGCACCACAGGTTCGCTGCCTTGGGATAATCTTTGACTCCAATCTGTCCTTCAAACCACACATCCAAACCCTCACCTCTGCTTGTCACCTCCACCTAAAAAATATTTCCCGAATCCGCTCATTTCTTAATTCTGAAAGCACAAAAATGCTGGTCCATGCCCTCGTCATCTCCCGCCTCGACTACTGCAACATCCTCCTCTGTGGCCTCCCAGCTAGCACCCTCGCTCCCCTCCAAACTATCCTTAACTCTGCTGCCGTCTGATTCACCTCTCTCCTCGCTACTCCCTGCCTCTCCCCTCTGCCGATCCCTTCACTGGCTACCCATTGCCCACGAATCCAGTTCAAGCTAGCAACTTCGACCTACAAGGCTCTCCATAACCTCTCCCCTTCATACATCTCGCCTTAATCTCTAAATACCTCCCTCACGCAACCTCCGCTCCTCACAGGACCTTCTCCTCTGCTCTCCTCTATATACCTCCTCACATAACTGTCTCCAAGACTTCTCTCGTGCTTCCCCCACACTCTGGAACTCACTGCCCCAACACATCAGACTCTCCCCCTCTCTCACCGGCTTCAAACGTAACCTGAAAACCTATCTCTTCAGAATTGCCTATAACCAACATTAACCGGGTTGCACTGCTCCGCCCCACAAACATGTCTGCCCCTCACCTTCTGTCTCTTCACCCCTCCCCTGTAGATTTGTAAGCCCTCGCGGGCAGGACCTCTCACCTCTGTACCAGTTGTTAGTCACTTATTGTCACTTTGTAATTGTTTGACCAATGATATATATGTACCCGCCTGAAATGTACAGCGCCCTGGAATCAAGGGCGCTCCAAAATAAATGATAATAATAATAAATAATAATAATAACCTGATGTTTACTAGTCCAACATGTACCTCAGTCAGGAACCGATTTCTGAGAGCCACCAATGCATAGACAGTCAGGCTCAGATTGACCTGCAGAGGAGCAGGGGAAACTCCAGGGCATGGCAGGCACAGGGCTGCTTTTCAGAAACAAAAGCAAAGAAACTGAGGCAGAAAGTAAGAGGTATAGTGCAAGAGTCCTGTGCAGTCATGTACAGTAGCTGTAGGGTAGGCCCTCAGAATCAACTCCACCGGTGGGCCCCGAGTATCAACTCTACTGGTGGGACCCAGAAATCAACTCGGTGCGCCCTAGCAATCAACTCCACCTGTGGGACCTCTGTCTCATCTCCACCGCTGGCCCCTATAATGAACTTCACTAGGGGACCTCTGGAATCCCAGTCTGACACTATGGACAATGCGTGGACCTGGAAAAAGATTAAGTCACCAGTCTGTTTGTGAATCAGATTGTACCTGTGAGATCCGCCAAGCTTCTATTGATAGCAAGCAGAGAGCTAGAAAAAAGTGAAGAATTAAAATACATTGGGGCACATTTATCAAGGGAGTGCTGCCAGAATTCAGGCACAATTTGCGCCCAAAATAATGGCGTGCAGCGGCAGGTTTATAAACACTATGATACATGTGGCGCATTGTAACTGTGTAGTCTAAGGGCGACGTATATGAATTCGTTCTTTTTTGCTGTGTATTGCTGTTTCTATAGATGTATGAACAGGCGTATGGCCAAACTTGGTCCAATGTGCGCCTGATAACTCATTTTATTGCGCCAAAGTTTGGTGCGAAGCTGCCATACAAAGTTTGGCGCATTACACTCTATGTGCCAATTTTAGGTGTTGTGTGCCAGAAATGTTTGGCGCATAACACTTTCATTCATACTGTTGTAGTATACACTCCTCTTGATCCATTTAGAACTGGTGTGTTGCCGGCCAGTTACAGACATGGCGCATGCAAATTCATAGATGTCACCCCAAGTTTGCACTTAGACAGTATTGATTAAACTGCCCCAAGTATATTGCAAGGTTGCATTCCCTTTCCTCATGCAGTGATTAGACCTGTACAGGTGTGGTAAGCTGGAGGTTGGGAGGTGTTTATTCGGAGACCACTGTTGTCTATTGCTCTTGTTTGCTTAGCTGTGTTCTATTCACTTCTCGTCAGTCTTACTTTGTCAGTCTTTCTTGTCTCTTTTGTGTCTGAGATTTCTGAGGCCACTGAATGGATTGTGTTTTATCTATCACAACATTCTTGCTAAATGCAAACTGTTTGTGAAAAGCACCACATCCGCCATAAACAGGGCTGGCATTTGGGTCATGTAACCTTAGACTTGTCACTGCTGAAGACTCTGATGGCCTGGGCCCCTGGAGCCTGCATCCCCAATCCCAAGGTTGGTTCCTAAATCTATAAAGAAGAAGCATCAAGAAAAGCACCAATTTCAGGAGACCCTCACTAGCACTTACAGATGAACAGAATAACTTTCTAATTTTTGTAGCAATGTGCTTTGGATTCAGATCGCAGATAGACTTTGATAGCCTATCGATAGGATGTCAAGTCTGATAGGTGTAGGTAGCACTTCTGGGACCCATAACTATCCCAGGAAGGTGAGCCCAAAAGTCTCAGCTCAGAATGGAGAGCCAGTCATGCAAGCGCGTAACTCTCCATATTGTTCTGTTGGGGTTCTGCGTACAGCTTGAACACTCCGCTCATCTGTACTTACTCCCATGGAACAGAATGAAGAATTAGGAGCAGGCCTGCCAGGCTCTCCATTCTGAGCCGACACTTTTGGGGCCCCACTTCTAAGAAACGGGTGGGTCCCACAAAGGCAAAGGCACGTCCGGGGACCGTGACAGGGACCACGATACTTCTTCAGAGGTCCTAATATTTTTTTAGCCATTTATTGAATCAAAAAATGGCCCCCAAAGTCTCTGAATATCTGCTCTGTGGCCCATCAGCTTGGACAGCACCACACGGTCTCTCGAAGTTCCTCTCAGTTCCTGATTACAACACTATGGCTTGTCTCGTTGCCGATTTTCAGTCTCGTCTCAAGCCCATTGGCTTATATTATGGTGGCTACTCAATCTCCTCCTCTAGTCCAATGGCTTGTCTCATGGTGGCTATTCAGTCTTCAGTCTCCATCACCAGCCCGTTGGCTTGTGTTATGGTGGATATTCAGTCTCCATGTCCAGCCAACTTGCTTGTATCATTGCGGCTATTTAATCTCCATAACCAGCCTACTAGATTGTCTCATGTTGGCTATTCATCCTCCATGACCAGGCCACTAACTTGTCTTATTGCAGCTATGCAGTCTTCATCTCCAATCCACTTCTTTTTATCATTGCAGCTATCCAGTCTCTATCTCCAGCCCATTGGCTTGTTTCATGGTGGCTATCCAGTCTTCATCTCCAGCCCATTGGCTTGTCTCATTGTAATTATTCAGTCTCCATCTTCAGCCTATTGGCTTGCATCATGGTGGATATTCTGTCATCCTCTCCTGCCCATTGGCTTGTCTCATTGATGCTATTTAGTCTCCATCTCCAGCCCCCTGGCTTGTCTCATGGTGACTATTTAGTCTCTATCTCCAGCCCATTCGCTTGTCTCATCGATGCTTTTTAGTCTCCATCTCCAGCCCTTTGACTTGTTTCATTGCGGTTATTCACTCCCCATCTCCGGCCCAATGGCTTCTCTCATGGTGGTTATTCATTCTCCGTCTCCAGCCCATTGACTTGTCTCATTAAGGCTATTTAGTCTCCATCTCCAGCTCATTGGCTTGTCTCATGGTGGCTATTCATTCTCCATCTCCAGTCCATTGGCTTGTCTCATGGTGGCTATTCAGCCTCTTTCTCCAGCCCATTGACTTGTCTCATGGTGGCTATTCAGCCTCTTTCTCCAGCCCATTGACTTGTCTCATTAAAGCTATTTAGTCTCCATCTCCAGCCCATTGGCTTGTCTCATTGTAGCTATACAGTCTCCATCATCAGCTCTTGGCTTGTCTCATGGTAGATATTCAGCCTCCATCTTCAGTCTATTGGCTTGTCTCATTTTGGCTATTTAGTCTCCATCTCCAGCTCATTGGCTTGTCTCATAGTGGCTATTCATTCCCCATCTCCAGTTCGTTGGCTTGTCTCATGTTGGTTATTCAACCTCTTTCTCCAGCCCATTGACTTGTCTCATTGAGGTTATTTAGTCTCCATCTTCATCCCCTTGGCTTGTCTCATTGAGGCTATTAAAGGAGTTGTCTCCCCACAGGGTTTCAAAGAATGCATGAAAGAAATTCTCTGTCACTTCCTGGTTCAGACTAATTTGCATAAGCTCCGTGCTTGTACAGCATAAGCTCCATGCTCTGTTGTGCTTTCAGATGCTAATTAGATTAGATTAGCTTCTCAAACTACTCAAAGGACTTCTTATCTGATCCCCAAAACAAAAGCCCTAATTACAGAGCTGTTTACTTGAGATAAATCAAACTTTTTACTGTCTGGCAGCACAGGACACTGACTGACACTGCAGACCTGTGTGATGACTCACTCTCTGTTATCTCATTGAACAAACAGCCCAGGGAGATTTGTTTACAGGTCGGTTACTGAGGGAACTGAAATAGCCATGGAGGTAATAAATTCACTTGTATCTCTTTAGGGAAAACAGAGGAACAATGCAATATATTTGGAAAATGTCTTTATTTTGTGTTCCCTACAATTTGAAAGCTATTCTTTGTAGCGAGACAACCCCTTTAAGTCACTCTGTCCATCCCATTGTCTTGTCTCATTGCGATTATTCATTCCCCATCTCTGGCCCATTAGCTTCTCTCACGGTGGTTATTCAGTCTCCATTTCCAGCCCATTGGCTTGTCTCATTGAGATTATTTAGTCTCCATCTCCAATCTATTAGCTTGTCTTATGGTGGCTATTCAGCCTCTTTCTCCAGCCCATTGACTTGTTTCATTGAAGCTATTTAGTCTCCATCTCCATCCGATTGCCTTGTCTCATTGAGTCTATTAAGTCACTATGTACATCCCATTGACTTGTCTCATTGCGATTATTCATTCCCCATCTCTGGCCCATTAGATTCTCTCACGGTGGTTATTCATTCTCCATTTCCAGCCCATTGGCTTGTCTCATTGAGGCTATTTAGTCTCCATCTCCATCCCTTGGCTTGTCTCACTGCGTTTATTCATTCCCCATCTCCGGCCCTGTGGCTTGTCTCATGGTGGCTATTTACTCTCCCTCTCCAGCCCATTGGCTTGTCTCATTGTGGCTATACAGTCTCCATCATCAGCTCTTGGCTTGTCTCATGGTAGATATTCAGCCTCCATCTTCAGTCTATTGGCTTGTCCCATTGTGGCTATTTAGTCTCCATCTCCAGCTCATTGGCTTGTCTCATAGTGGCTATTCATTCCCCATCTCCAGTTCGTTGGCTTGTCTCATGGTGGTTATTCAACCTCTTTCTCCAGCCCATTGACTTGTCTCATTGAGGTTATTTAGTCTCCATCTTCATCCCATTGGCTTGTCTCATTGAGGCTATTAAGTCACTATGTCCATCCCATTGTCTTGTCTCATTGCGATTATTCATTCCCCATCTCTGGCCCATTAGCTTCTCTCACGGTGGTTATTCATTCTCCATTTCCAGCCCATTGGCTTGTCTCATTGAGACTATTTAGTCTCCATCTCCAATCTATTGGCTTGTCTTATGGTGGCTATTCAGCCTCTTTCTCCAGCCCATTGACTTGTTTCATTGAGGCTATTTAGTCTCCATCTCCATCCCATTGCCTTGTCTCATTGAGTCTATTAAGTCAATATCTTCATCCCATTGGCTTGTCTCATTGCGATTATTCATTCCCCATCTCTGGCCCATTAGCTTCTCTCACGGTGGTTATTCATTCTCCATTTCCAGCCCATTGGCTTGTCTCATTGAGGCTATTTAGTCTCCATCTCCAGCCCATTGGCTTGTCTCACTGCGTTTATTCATTCCCCATCTCCGGCCTATTGGCTTGTCTCATTGTGGCTATTTAGTCTCCATCTCCAGCCCATTGGCTTGTCTCATTGTGGCTATTTAGTCTCCATCTCCAGCCCATTGGCTTGTCTCATTGTGGCTATTTAGTCTCCATCTCCAATCTATTGGCTTGTCTCATTGCGATTATTCATCCCCGATCTCCAGCCTATTCGCTTATCTTATTGAGGCTATTCAGTCTCCATCTCCAATCTATTGGCTTGCCTCATTGCGATTATTCATCCCCCATCTCCAGCCTATTAGCTTATCTCATTGAGGCTATTTAGTCTCCATCTCTAGCCCATTGGCTTGTCTCATTGCGGTTATTCATTCCCCATCTTCAGCTCATTGACTTGTCTCACGGTGGCTGTCGACAGACCTGTTGCTCAGCACACACTCAGCACATTTTCTTCATGTGCCAACACTAGCAGGGTTTGGCAGCACAACTGTGTATAGTGGACGGCTAGTCCTTAAGAATAAAAGGAGAAAACAGGTGCACATCCAAGTTAGGAGACACCCATCTATCATGCCAATATGCCAATAAACCCATTAAATCAAAATAACTGGATGCAATGCAGTCTGCACCACAGACCACCCCATGCGAGGGAAGAGGCTTTTGTACAGATTTCAGCAAAAAATAACTGATTAAGCCAAGCAATCATTCTACACATCCTAAGGCGTCTTTGATCCTAAGATCAGCCCCATCTGCAGACTGACAGACTGGCCGGCAATGCCAGATGTAAGCAAACAGCTCTGACTGGCTGCCTCTGCTGCTTTCATCTCCGTCTTTCAGAGGATACTTATGACGAATGGAGAAGATAAATTATTTTCTTTTTGCTATAAAAATCAGCTAGATAATCTGAAGGCTTCCTCCTGTGTTGTGTTCATAGTAAACGCAGTGCATGGCATCCTACCAAACCGTAGCACAAATGCATGCCAGCACACATCTACCCGCTACTGGATGATATTTCCTGCCTCATGTAATCAGACACGGTAGAATTGACTTGTCAATTATTCACAATTTAGAGAATCAATGTAGAATAGAATTTAGAAGAGATTCCCTTATCTATAAAGTTGGGGTTGGAAACAGTGGCATAGCTAGATTTTTTGCTGGGCTGTCACTAAATTTACCATCCCTTTTCATGGACCAAAAAATTAAATGAAGAGTATTAAAAAAGTTATGTACCCCAACATGATACCAATGAAAACCTAAAGCTTATCCCGCAAATAAAAAGCCCTTACTGATCTCTATTGCCAGAAAAGTAAAAAAGTTTTGCCTCTTAAAAAAATCATGTTTTTTATGTTACGATATTCAATTATTGGCAATTATGATGGGAAGAGGGGTGTATACCTAAAAAGGAGTGGCCTGAAAATGGGGGTGTGGTGTCAGGGAACTGTCAGGGACACACACAGAGACACAGACAAGTGAGGCCGTGACACTGGTCCCAGCCTCTGTCCCTGCCTTTTGGGGAACCTGGCTCCTTAAGGGCATGTCCCCACGGGTTTTCGGTCAGTTTTTCAGCCGGTTTGCGGTTTTTCAGACCGCCTGAAAAACCAGCCGAAAATTAGCACAATTGTGCTCTATGGAAAACCCGTGCAGCAGTCCCCATTGCACGGGTTTTCCACCAGGCGGTTTTTCCGCCCGCGGGCCGCTCAAAAGGCATTGAGAATGTTCATTCTTCCGTCCGGATTCTGGATGTAATATGCACACCTCCATGGGCGGGGGGCGCGCTGTTCTCCGCTCATCGCGGAGAAAAGCTGCCCCCCTCCCGCGGCCAGGGGGACGGCCGCAAAACCGGACAAAGCCCGGCCGGGTAAACCGACCGGTATTTGTCCACTGCCGTGTGAACGCACCGTAATAGGTCGGCCCCAACCAGATGACTGATAACTGCACTTAGCAAAGTGCAAGACAGACAGAGACAAAAAAACAAAGGTCTGTCTTACCCGACAGACCTCCAACTCTGGTCGCCGGCCATGGCTGTTGCGACATAAGCCCTAGTTTCTTACCTGATGTTTGGATTTGTATTCACTAGTGTGAATTGTGTCTTCCTCCCCTGTATGTTAATTGATTCCTGGCCAACGCCAGTGGCCAGGAATCATCCAGCACCTTTTCAGTTAACCTGTGTTCTTCTTGATTGACAGTCTGTTTCCCTATCTGGTTTTGTGTTCTTTCCTCCAATCCCTGCGCCCCTGTGTTCGGGGTTCCCCTTTTTTAAAGGATGCCTTCACCTGTCACCTGTGCCTGCAAATTTTGGTTTTCCTACCCCTTATTCACCTTTCCCCCCTGTCCCCTGTCCCTGTATTTGGTTCCTATCCCTTTTAGTTCACCTTTCCCTCTTTTTGGGGCTTTTTGGCTATTCTGACTTCTGCTTGGACCCCGGGTTTTATTCTTTTTTTTAAACGTTTTTTGTACTGCGCGGGCCCTTTGTTTAAATTCCCTTCCCTGCCCGACTCGCTTGCTTATTCGGGGTGTTTTTTGCCCTCTGTCTGTCTTGCATTTTGCTAAAGTGCAGTTATCATCATCGGGTTTGGGGGGCCGCCACCTTTTAAGGAGCCGGGTTCTCCAAAAGGCAGGGACAGGGGGGTTGGGGGACCAGTGCCCAGGGCCTCACTTGTCTTGTCTCGTGTGTGCCCCTGACATTTTCCCTGACCCCACACCCCCTTTTTCCCAGGCCACCCCTTTTTTGGGTAAAACCCCCCTCTTCCCATCAAAAATTGCCAAATTTAATTTTGAAAATCATAACTAAAAAGGGGCGTTTTTTCCCGAAATTCTTTTCGTTTTACTTCCCCAAAAATTTTTCCGGCCCAAAAAATAACTTTGTTCCAATTACTTCGGCACAATCACTTTAAAAAACAGTTTTTCCGGGCTGCACAGAGCCTGCAGTGTGGGGCAAAAACGTTGTAAATTTGCTTAAATATGCAGAGGGAGTTTTTGGTTTGGTCTTCATACAATGTTGTTTTTTTTAGTAGGGACACACACATGCTGACGCCCCGCTTTAGAATCCTTAAACTAAATTTTTCCCCGGGGCCCAACTTAAGGGGGCCCAAAAATGCCCAAAAAAAACTGAAGGGGGAAATTTGCCGGGTAAAGTCTGCCAGCGAAAACGGGAAAAAAAAAAACAAGTTTAGAGCTCGGGTGGCAACTTTCATGACAGAGTGGGGGAGGTGACGGGGGAGCCACAGCAGCAGAGGGAGGTCAGGCAGTGGCCCCAATGACTTTCCTTGGGGGTGGCAAAAACAAGGTGGGCCCAAAGATTGGCAAAAATTAAACCACATGTGGAGGTCACGGAAAGCAGCACATGAGGTCGGGACAGTGGACAATGACACAGTTTTTGAGTTGACGGACCCCAACAGCAGCAGCAGAATGAGGTAGACAGGGGCCCACAATAAAAGGAGTGTGTAGGTCCGGCATCAGCCACAGCAGCGCATAAAGGTAAAAGACAGTGGCACAATGACATTCTGGAGGTGGCAAAAACAGGATTTTAGGCCACAGAGTGGGAAAAAAGGGAAACAGGGGTTTAAGGCCCGGGAAATAAAGCCACACCCCAGCAGAAAGAGGTCAGACAGTGGCAAAATGACTTTCTGGAGGTGGCAAAAACAGGAGTGGGCCACAAAAGGGGGACAATGAACAGTGTGTAGGTCACGGCAGCAGCATGAGGTCAACAGGGGACACAATGAAAATTCGGGAGGTGGAAAAAACGGGAGTAGGCCACAGAGGGGGGAAAAATTGCCCACGGGTGGGGGGAGGCACGGCAGCAGCCACAGCAGCAGAATAAAGGTCAGACAGGGGGCACAATGAAAAAAAAATTCCGGGAAAGGCCCAGGGAACAGCAGCCACAGCGCAGCATGGGGTCAGACAGGGGCAAAAGGGCAAAATTTTTTTGGGGGTGGGTGGAAATACCCCCCCCCTTTGGTAAAGAGGGGTGGTAGGAAAGATGGAGAAACTTTTTAAGCAGATGTGTGGCATAAAAAAGGCCCGGGGTGGGGGGGGCATCAAATTTGGGGTAAAGGCGGGAAATTTTTTAAAACCCAAAAATCATTTCCCCACATTTTGGGTTGGGGGCGTCAGGGGCTGAAGTAGTCTACGCCTAAGGAAATTGGTTTGTGGAAACCCCGGTGATCCACGCCTGATTCATCTTGACAAAGGTCAGTCTTTCCCCACTTTTCCCCGTGGAAAAGGGGGGGCGGGTTCTCCCTTGGGGAAAACGAGGGCCCCTCCGCCCATTTGGAAACCCCCCGCTCGGGATTAACACTCAAACCCGGGGCCCCAGGACAGCTTCTCCACTGCAAACTCGGAAAATTTTCCCACCACCCCAACCATTTTTGGCTGCCCAGTAGTCCAGCGGATCTTCAAACTGGGGTGGCAGAGTGCTTTTCCAATTGGGGCCCCAAACCATGTTGGTTCAGGGTCTGCCCAGGCCCTGCTGCTGCTGCTGGCTGGGGGACTGCCCCTCATTTAGGCGGGGTGAAGGAAGTGCTCATCAGGGGATTTCCAAAAACTTGGGTTTTACTATTTGATGGAGCGGGTACTGCCCCTACCCCCCCCCACCTTCCCCCAGTAGCCCGGAAAGTAAAAGTGAGCGCTAAAGCCCCCCCCGTTCAGCCCTTAGAGGAGGGACGATGCCTGCACATAGGCAGCGGCAACGGGACTACGGAGGATTTCCCTTTTGTATTTGATTTTTGTCTTTTTTCCCCCCAATTTGGGGGAAAAAGGCCCCCCTTTTTGGACCGGGTAGCGAGGGTCCAATATGGGGGGGGACCCAAATTTTCATCCCTCGGGCCGGATGCTGCCTATTCGGCTGTCATAGCCCAGGCAAATAAGCATGCGCGGGCCCTTTCAAAAAAAGGGGTAAGGGGGGGGGGGGGGGGTCCGGGGGGGCTCCCTGCCTCCTTTTTCCATTTGTATACTGCCACGGTTGTTTTGGGGGTCATCGCCTCGTCTTCCCCCATCTCCACCCAAACCCTCCCCCACCTGCCCCTTTGCTCCTCCCCCCCTTTTTTAAACCTGGGTAGAAAACCCAATTTCATTTCCCCAGACAATGCTTTGCCCCAAGGGGGTCCCCCTTTACTCCTCCTCCTCCTCCCCCATTTCAGTCCCCACCGGACTCTTTGTGGCCACGAGATGAAAGTCCCCAGGGGTCTCCAGCCCCCCTGCCCAGACAGATTTTTCAGCATTTTTCCGGGCATGGGGAGGGGGGAATGACGTTTTTTCCCACCCCGTATTTCCTAAACTGACAAATAACGTCGCCTCCTCGAAGGGCCTCAAAAAACCCGGCCAGGGGTGTCACCCATGGCTGCCACGGGGTGACATAAAAAGTTAAAACGGGGGGAAGAAATTCCCTGCTTGGATCATAAAAAAAAATCTTTAAGGGCCTTTTTCCCTTTTTTCTTTTCATTTGGGTTCCAACTTGCAGGCGGGTTTTTCCAAAGGGGTTGGAAACATCGTATATCAGAGTGTGTTGGGGGAGGCAGTTCTGCCGCTGCAAATCGAGGAGGGTTTTTCCTGGCTTTGGGGAAAATGATGAAGTGCATGCCCGTTTCCCCGGCCATTTTCAGAATGTTCTGAAGATCGGTGGAAGACTTCAGGAACCTTTTCACAACCAATTGAAAAACGTTGGGGCCATGAGGGGCCCCATGGGGCCATCCCTTTCCCTTTGGGGCAGGCGGACAACCCCAAAGTTCCTCCCAAATTGTTCACCATGGTTTTTCCCATTTTCATTTTTGGGGCGGAGAAACCAAAACATCGATTTTTTTTCCCCCCCCCCCCCTTTTTTTTTTTTTTTTTTTTCCCCGCCATGACGCGGGGCAGTTCCTCCCCTGTGTGGGCCTTTTGTTCGCCGAGGCAAACCAAGGGTTTTTTAAACTGCGTTTAACCCTGTGGCCCTACACAAATTTTTGGGGATGATGGAGCAGTTCTTTTTGGAGGGCCGGGGGGAAAGGGGGGGGGGGCGGGGGGTTGGGGGGAGGAGGAGGGAACGGGGCATTGGGCCCCAGGAGGGAGCAGTTTGACAAAGTGGAGGAGGGAAACGGCTTTTCTGTCCCAAATTGTTGTGTGCCTGGCCGGAAGCCATTCACCCCGTGGGCCCTAAAGGGGCATTGACTGGGCCCCGAACCGGGAGTAAAGCCCAACGTCCGCACTGCCCGGCACCTTGGGAACCCAAACCCATGAGCTTAAAAGGGCTGGGCCCACCTTCTGATCAAAATATTTATGAAGTGCTGGGTACTCGCCTTTTTGGAAAAGAAAAATTTCGGCTTGGGGAAATCCCCCCAAACTCGGGTCGGCAAAGCCATTATTTTTTCTGAAGGGGGCAGAGTCCCCCCATTTTTGGAAAAAAGGGGGGAATGCATTTCCAACAAATTGGGCAGGGCCCGGTCAGCTGCGGGGACCTTAGGTTTGGGTTTGGGCGCATAGTTGTCTCTTTGCAAACGCCTTTGCTGAACGACTGCTGGCGCCATTTAATTTGGAAAGGGGCAGGAAACATCTGGAAGGGAGATGATGTCAAAAAGAAACAGTCCCTTCTGCAAAGGGGGGGGGAGCCTTGAGGGTGCAATTGGGATGGGGTGCCACTGGGCGGCCCGTGGGTGCCCTTTGGCGGCAGGATGGACCATCACATCTGACCCAAAAATTTTTCCCAGGGGGCCCAAAAAGGGATGGTGACGCTTTCATGTGTTGAGCAGGGCCCCTGGTGGGCCCCGTTTGCTTTCCCCGGCCACGCTTCAACCCTTTTTGCCTACGATTCTACATATACCCATATTCGGGGTCCCCGGTGGGTTTTGGGAAAGAACCCCCCCGCCCAAACCCCCAAAAGCCCCCCCCCCAAATTTTTTTTTTTATACTGCCGCCCGCTGCCTCCTGAAACCCCTTGGGGGGGGGGCCCCCCCTACTTTCTCGGACCTGGAAGGGGTTTTTTTTTCCCCCTGGGCCCCTTTGGGTTCCCGACCCTTTACACTGCGCTTTCCGTGACAATGGCCCCACAAACCCCCTTGCTGGCTGCCCCCGCTTCTGAAAGCGCAAAGCTGGGCTCCCCTCTTTCCCCTGACAAAGAAAAAAAACCCTTGCCTTTACCCGGGTCCCAAATGGGGGTCGGCTACATCATCATCTATTTGTTTTCATTTGCACTGCTTTTCCCCCATTTACCGGTCCCCTTTGGGACAGAGGCTGCCCCCCACAAAAATGCCCCCCCCATGCCCCCTCCACATCAAAATTTGGGCCCCCTACTGCAAGAAGCAGGGGATATTGGCCCACCCAATTTTTTTTTCCCCTGCCAAGTAGCTGCTGACTGCCCCCCCTCAAATTGTTAAACCCCCGCTATTTTTAGGTGCGCTAGCCAGGCCACATAGGGAATCTCTGGCTAGGGAACCGGGTGGGAAAAGAGGGGGGTTGAGGAAAAGGGAAGGGGGCCCCTGCCCCCCCCCCCCGGGGCCCTTCCAACAAAGGGTTTTGTTGAGGTTCCCCCCGGGCTCTTGGTGGGGTTGTCAGAAATTTTATCGGGGGGGAAGTTTGATTACCCTTTCAACCAAACAAGAAACCCCTTTTGGGTTTTTTAAATATTAAAAAAGGCCGCTAGATTTGGGGAAAACGGCATTTTTGGCCTCACCCCCAGTTCCCCTGCTGGGGAGTCCCCCTTTCCCGTGCTTCGGGCCTGGGCCTTTGGGAAATTTTGTGCCTTTCCAAATCCGGGGGCAGAGCCCGCCACATCTCTATCTGACAAACTGTTTGTTCAAAATGTAAAAGGGCATGTTTGATGAAGTATTGTATAAAAAAAAACAACCCCCCTGTATTTGACACCAAAAAAACCCACTAAGAAGCTTGGGGAACCCCCTTTGGGTTTTAAATTGGGTCCACAAATGGCCCGGAAAAAAATTGACTTGTATGTGCCCTTCCCAAAAAATTTTTGTATTTTAATGAATATAAAAGCAAAAAAGCTTAATTAACCTTTGGTTTTTGAAATTTTGCCTTTCAAAAATTTCTTCTGTGGCGGTTTAAAAACAAAGGGTTTTTTTTACTGAGTACAACTGGGAGAAAAAAAAAACTTAATTAACCCCAGGATTTAAAATTTCGCCAAAAAAAATTTAGAAACCCCAAAAAAACGAGCTTTTTTAGCGTGTTACAATTGCTTTTTTTTTAACCAAAAAAACAAAAAAGAGAAAAAAAATTTTAATTAAAATTTTCTAGCCGTCCGCTTAAATTGGTGATGTATTGTCCAAAAAATTTCTTTTAAGGGTTTTACCCCTAAAACAAAACCCCAAGGGTTTTGTCAACAAGGGTTCTACAAAAGTGGGTCATATCCTTGTAAAACATGCTTTCACCCACTAAAGTAACCCAAAAACCCTTCCCCAATTCAAAAAAAAAGGAGTTTAAATCAAAAAAAATTCAAATTGTAATTTTTATCTCAGTTAACTATCTAAAATTTATGTTCAGCGTCAATTTTGTTTTATGTAGGATCCCACCTCGTAAATTCAAAGTACGCATAAGTTTTAGCAACTCAAATTTTATAGAAAATCCCCGGGGGTTTTTGAAGATACTACAAAAAAACTGCTCCGCCCCTTTATTTTTGAACAAAAATTCTAAACACAAAACCAAATTTTTGGGGAAAATTTTCAAAAAAAGAAGGGGATTGGCCCCAAAAGAGGGGGGGGATCTAAAGGGCGTTTGCTCTTTATAGGGGGGCAAATTTTTGGGTAAAGCTTTTTGGGTACCATCCCCTCCTAATGGGCTTTTTGATAAAAAGAAATTTTAAAAACCATTAATTTACTTTTTTATTTATAAAAAGTGTTTTTATTATTAATAAAAAAAAAATTTTTTAAAAGTTTTTTTATTACAAGTCAAACAGGGGCATAAAGTATATATGGAAATTTGCCCCCTTCAAAACTATTTGGTTTTTTGACCATCACCTTTTTTTGCAAAAGGGGGCTGTAGATCTATTTGTTGCAATATATGTATGATTCTTTTGGGGGCGAATCTTTGAAAATATAAATTTTTGGGATTGTTTTTAATGTTTTAATTTTGTGCTATATAAAGTTTGCGGGCCCCTTGCTCCTGCTAACCCGTTGCGCTAGTTTTAAACCCCTGATTGGGGGCATCCCCCCTGGGACTTTTGGGAAAGCTCTATACCTGTTTTTGATGATGGGGTTTGGGTTTTGGGGGCTCCCCGATTTTGGGTGACCCCCCGGAAAACCCTGTTTTTGCGCTGGGGAAACCCTCCCCCGTCATTAACGTGCCAAAACATGGGGGACTTCCATACTTAGTCATGACGGAGTTTCCGGGAAAGTTTTTGGGTGTCCGGTGTTTGTGTGTTGGAGACGCGTGGGGGGTTATATGGGGGCAGGGAAAGGGTTTGGTGTAACTTACAGTATACTTAAGTTCTCATTTACATGAATACCTATGCCATGATTAAGGGGTTCGCCCCAAAAGCCCCCTCGGGAGTTTTCTGCACCTATGTTGACGGACCATTTTAAATTTTTAATGGATTCCCCAAAAAAAAGGGTTTTACCCCTTTTCATATGGACCCTTGTGTTTGGACAGCTGGATCATTTCTTTTTTTGCATTCCCTATGTGTTTTTCCCTTTGGCACCGGGAG
This sequence comes from Phyllomedusa bahiana, assembly GCA_025379985.1. NCBI lineage: Eukaryota > Metazoa > Chordata > Amphibia > Anura > Hylidae > Phyllomedusa > Phyllomedusa bahiana. Next base: position 54,401 of record JAODAL010013599.1, read on the forward strand.
GTCCTTTTTGTACAGGTGGAGGGTGAGCTGGCTTATCTTGATATTCTACAAAAAAAATTGTATTTTTAACCCTTTTCTTGTGAATTATGGTAAGGAAAAATTTTAATTTTGGCGGTGAAAAAGACGGTTTATTTTTTTTACCACAGGGAGAAAAAAAAAACCCTTTAAATTTAACCCCGGTGTAAATTTGGGAAAAAAAATTGAGCAACCCGAAAAAATACTTTGTAGCGTGTTACAATTGCGTGTTTTCTCCTACACAACAAAAAAAAAAATTGTAATTTTTCCTTTGTTTTTGAATTTGATACAGGAAAATTTATTTTTTTTGGCGGTGAAAAAGGGTCTATTTTTTTCACCACGCACAAAAAAACGCTTAATTAACCCCGGGTGTAAAAATTTCGCAAAAGAATTGAGCAGCCACAAGCTACTAGCTTTGTAGGTTTACAATTGCGTGTTTTTCGCTACAAACAAAGAAAAAATTGAATTTAAACCCTTACTTGTGATTATGGTACAGGAAAATTTTAATTTTTTTTGGCGGTGGAAAAAAAAAAAGTTTCTTGGGGTCACCCAAAAGAAAAACGCTTAATTAACCCTGGATGTAAATTGCGCAAAAGAATTGAGCAACCAAAAATGAAGTGGTATTTGTATTGTAAAAACGTTTGTTTCTTTAAATGAATACAACAGGAACTGGCTTAAATCCCCCTTGGATATTCAATGTGCTGTTAGCAGTTTAGCATAAAATGTAAAATGCAGCTGCACTGGACACACACTGGACTTCAGATCCAATATCCCACAAAATCAGAAATAGAACGTAAGAGAAGCAGTCTCTGAGACAAGCTGACTCTCCCCCCAAAAATCGCTAGATAAAATCAGTTCTTCAGTAACAATCAGCCGCGGCGCACCTTCCCTGATCAGTACAGTGAGAGCGGTATGAGTCCCAGCGTCGCGCCCGGACTTATATAGTGCGGTGACGTCACAGAATCCCGCCGGTCTCTGATTGGCTTCATCTCTGCACATGTCATGCAGGCTATGCCCTTCTTCCTCCCAGAGTGCTTTACCCCATATAGCGCCATGTGCTCGCAGCCATTTTATCAATCAAAAGCACACTTCGTTCACCCAAAGTACCCCAAACTTCAACTTCGTTCAGAACCGAAGTTTTCCTGAAATTCTAAACGAATTCCACTTCGTTAGAATCAATTCGCCCATCTCTAATCGTAACATAGAAACATGATTTTTTTAAAAGGCAAAACTTTTTTTACTTTTCTGGCGATAGAGATCAGTAAGGGCTTTTTATTTGCGGGATAAGCTTAAAGGGGTTGTCTCACTACAGGGATCGCTGCTTTTTGTTAGATCTTGCAAAAACAAGTCACTTTGCAATATGTGTCCATTAACAGTGTCCTACCTATTCCCAGATACCCCTTGATGGGCTGCATAGTTTCTGGGTCGCTATAGCTACAGACCTGTTTTATCTGCCCGGGATAGGCTGCCAGAAACTGGTTACTATAGCTACAGACCTGGCTTTCTACTGCGTCTAGTGGAAGCCAGTAAACACGCCCGGAATTAAAAGTGAAACCAAGAAAAACAGGGACTGAGGTGAGATGAATCAATGTAGTGAGAAAACCCCCTTTTAAGTTTTCATTGGTATCATGTTGGGGGTACATAACTTTTTAATACTTTCATTTAATTTTTTGTGGGGCTGGATGTAAAAAAAAGCAGTTCTGGAATTTTTTTTATTTTCCACAGTACTCCAATATAAAAATTTTAAAGAACATAATGTTTATAGTTTGGGATTGTACAGAGGCGACAGTACATATTATGTGTGGTTTTTTTTGTATTGGGGAATTGGGATTTTGTGTTGTTTTTCATTTTCTGTTACAATTTATTTAAAGTCTTTTTTTTTTTGTCCCAACATAGGACCGACTATGCAATTGCTTGATCGTTTTTACAATACATAGTACTACATTGCTGTTTTTTCTATGCTTATAGTGTATGTGACAGGAGCCTATTAGACTCTGGCTGTGGCAGAGCCCAAAGGGCTCCTGTATAGGCAGACCTGGGCACCCTGCAATTGTTTTTGCAAAGGTGTCCATAGGTGACAGAATGGGCCCCCCCCCTTCTATCAGCCACCTAGATGCAGCAGTCGTGGGAGCACAGTTACATAGTTATATACAGTGGGTATGGAAAGTATTCAGACCCTTTTAAATTTTTCACTCTTTCTTTCATTGCAGCCATTTGGTAAGATCCAAAAAGTTCATTTTTTGGTCATTAATGTACCCTCGGGCCCCCCGATCTTGAAAGGAAAAAAAACAAAAATTTGTAGATATTAGGGAAAATTTTACTAAACAAGAAAAGCTGAAATATCACATGGTATAGGTTTTTCAGACCCTTTGCTCAGTATTGGTAGAGGCACCTTTTGAGTTAGTACAGCCATGAGTCTTTTTGGGGAAATAAATTGCAACAAGTTTTTCACACCTGAATTTGGGGATCCTCTGCCATTCTTCCTTGCAGATCCTCTCCATTTTCCCTCAGGTTGGATGGTGAACGTTGGTGGACGCCATTTTCAAGTCTCTCCAGAGATGCTCAATTGGGTTTAGGTCAGGGCTCTGGGGGGGCCAGTCGGGAAATGGTCACAGATTTGTTCTGAAGCCACTGCTTTGTTAGGTTAGCTGTTTGCTTAGGGTCATTGTCTTGTTGGAAGAAGAACCTTCGGCCCAGTCTGAGGTCCAGAGCGTCTGGAAGAGGTTTTCATCCAGGATATCTCTATACTTGGCCACATTCATTTTTCCTTTAATTGCAACCAGTCGTCCTGTCCCGCAGCTGAAAAACACCCCCATGCATGATGCTGCCACCACCAATGTGTCCCTGTTGGGATTGTATTGGGCAGGGGATGAACAGGGCCTGGTTTTCTCCACCGCTTTTCAATTAACACCAAAAAAGTTCAATCTTCTTCTCATTAGACCAGAGAATCTTATTCCTCATAGTCTGGGATCCTTCATGTGTTTTTTTGGCAAACTGTCTGCGGCTTTCATATGTCTTGCACTGAGGAGAGGCTTCCGTCTGCGGCTTTCATATGTCTTGCACTGAGGAGAGGCTTCCGTCTGCGGCTTTCCTATGTCTTGCACTGAGGAGAGGCTTCTGTCTGCGGCTTTCCTATGTCTTGCACTGAGGAGAGGCTTCTGTCTGCGGCTTTCCTATGTCTTGCACTGAGGAGAGGCTTCCTTCTGCGACTTTCATATGTCTTGCACTGAGGAGAGGCTTCCGTCGTCCGCACTCTGCCATAAAGCCCCGACTGGTGGAGGCTGCAGGGATAGTTGACTTTGTGGCACTTTCTCCTATCTCCCTATGCATCTCTGGAGCTCAGCCACAGTGATCTTGGGGTTCTTCTTACCTCTCTCCCCAAAGGCTCTTCTCCGGGTGTTTTGCTTTGTTTGGCTTGACAGGCAGGTCCAGGAAGATTTGTGGTCGTCCCAAAACTTCTTCCATTTAAGGACTATGGAGGCCACTGTGCTCTTAGGATCCTTGAGTGCCGCAGAAATTCTTTTGAAACCCTTGGCCAGATCTGTGCCTTGCCACAATTCTGTTTCTGAGCCTTGGGCAGTTCCTTAGACCTCATGATTCTCATGTCTCTGACATGCACTGTGAGCTGTGAGGTCTTATATAGACAGGTGTGTGCCTTTCCTAATCAAGTCCATTCAGTTTAAACACAGTGGGGTCCAATGAAAGAGTAAACCTCTAAAGGGAGGATCAGAAGGAAATGGACAGAAATGTGAGTTAAATATGAGTGTCACAGAAAAGGGATGAATACTTATACCAAAGTGATATTTCAGTTTTTCTTGTTTAATAAATTTGCCAAAATATCTAATTTCTGTTTTTTTTCTTTCACGATGGGGGGGGGGGGGAAACAGAGTGTACATTAATGAGCAAAAAAAATGAACTTTTTGGATATTACCAATGGCTGCAATGAAACAAAGAGTGAAAAATGTAAAGGGGTCTGAATACTTTCTGTACCCAATGTAGATAGTACAGTTGAAAAACAGACATATGTCTATCAAGTTAAACCAAGGGTGGGGAAAGCTGTGGATGAAGGGAGGGGAATAGGGATTTTTTAAGCTGTGTTTCTCTCCTACTGAAAAAGACTTTGGAACCAATAAGGCAATAACCAATCTGCACTTAAAGGAAGACTTCATTCCTGATTCCAGAGTTGCCACCAAGACTAGATCCAGATGATTTATCCGGCTACATTAGTATGAATATTATTTAGTAGTGAGTAATTATCAAAGCCTTTCTTGAATCCCTCACCTGTTCCTGCTGTGACCAGCTCCTCAGGCGGCCATTCCAAACACTCACAGTTCTCAGAGTGAAGAAGGGTTTTCTGCTCTGGAAATTGAATCCTTTTCTTTCCAGACAAAGGGAAAGTCCCCTGTCTTTCGGGGAGGAGAAGGGGGGGGGGGGTGTGTGGAAGGGGATTTATATTAAGCAGTGTCATGAGCCAGGGAGAGCGAGGAGAAGGCTAGGGGTGATTAAATTTATGTCACGGTGGCCCTTCCTCCTAGCCTCATTTACTCCCCTGGAGTCACACACAGTTGAAGTAGAGGAAACACTGCAGGTGCTGGGGAAAAGATGATGGGAGCTCTACTCCTCAGATTCCCTGGGAAACATTAATTCCTGTGCTGTTGTTAATTCCTTTCACTGCCTGTAGATGTGTAGAATGTGTCCATGGTGTCGGTGCAGCGGATAATAAACAAGCAGGAAGACAAGATGGAGGGGGGAAAATAAAAGCACTTTTATTTTACTTCACAAAAGGTGTTAAACCTGGTAGAGCCTCTATCAGTAAATACATTTCTTCTTTTTCTAAAATCCCACCTAGCAGACATACTGTAAGTGCAATGACTTCTGCAGGAGCTATATCCTTAACCCCATGCGACCAGGGAACGCTTAGTGACAAGGTGCAGGGGTTATTCTGGTATTGTGAGTAAAGTTTCAAGACCCAAGTGAAAAGTCTCTGTGGGTTGGTTCTTCAGCGCCGGTTGATTCTTCATCTATACCATACTGGTAGGCCTGACATCCATGTACATCTGCTGAACCACAGGGGTCACCCCCACTAGGACTACCAGGTCCTGCACACCTTTCAGTTTTCATTGTGGTGAGTCACACGCAAGATAAAAAACAGAAGCAACCTTAGCTTTTGACTTACAATGCCATTACCTCCAAGGTGCTGTGGCCTGCCCTGTAAGGTCATCTATTGTCACAAGTATACCACAAGTGTGGTGAGGTTGCTATCTATACAAATTCATGCTCTCAATCAATAGGCAGAAAAGGGTGGGTCAAAGAGGTTATGGATGGTCTGAATTTTCCATAAAGGGGGCTATATGCCTTCTTTGCTTTGGGACCAAAATACCTTGTCCCAATCATGCTGTAACACTTTTTTGCACTCAGTTTATAGAACTAATTTTTTTTTGCTTTTTTCATTTACATTTTGGCTTTTTTTTTTTATAATATGAAAAAACAGTACCCAAAATAATCAAAAAAGTCTGCCTTTCACATTGTTTTGAGTGTAATTTTTTTTTTTGTAAAGCAAAAGTGCTGCTTTTAAACTTTTTTTTTTTGTAGTTGAGTCCACTTTTTTACACCACAAATGTTTATAAATAAGTGATACAAAGTTTTAGGGTTGTTGGGGCGGGGCTAAAACTTGTGATTTGGGCTATTTTTATAGAATTTTTTTAAAAATATTTTTATTTTTTATTTTTTTATTTTACTTTATATATTGTGCCTTCTATAAGATCAGAAAAAAAATCTTTGGGTGGCATTTTTCTTCACTTTTTTTCTGCCGATTTTCCCTGTAACTGGGGGGTGTTTATTACCTTCCCAAATTCCCGGGAAATAAAAGCCCCCGGAGCCCCTGGCAAGCTGATTTAGGTCTGACAAAACCCAGCAAAATTAGCATTTTTCTGAGCCATGGGGGGGTACATGATCCCTTGTCCCCAGGATCGGGGAAAACCGGGGGCTTGTCTCTAACCCTATATACAAAATGCTCAAAGCGCTGTATATAAATAAATTTGGGGAAGGGGAATAACCCAAAACCCCGTCTTTTCAGTGGAGAAAGAAACATATATACATTGTAATTGGGAAGGCCATAATCCATCCCCTCTTTCTCAGTGGGGGAAAGACGTTTTTATATATCGTTTAAATTGGGGAAAGGCCCAAAAAATCCATCCCCCCTCCCTTTTTATTTTTGGGTGAGCGCTGTAAAATATCATAAAATTTTGGGGGAAAGGCCATAATCCATCCCCGGCTTCCCCCGGAATGAGGAATGTATACAAAGTAATTGGGCAGGCCCTAATCCCTCCTTTTTTTTCCAGTGGAGATGAAACACTTTAAAACATAGTAATTTGGGGAAAGGGCCCAAAAACCCCCGTCTTCTCAGTGGAGAGAGGGCTGTATCCCAAATATTGAGAAGGCCATTTAATTTCCCTCCATGTCTTCTAAATGGAGATGGCGCTTGTATATATAGGGAAAATTGGGGAAAGGGCCATAAAAAATCCCCGTTTTCAGTTTGGGGATGGGGAGCCCACCTAACACTGACAGCCCGGCCTCCCCCTACTCCGCAGCTGCACAATTAGTTCCCGAACGTCCATGAGAGATAAATGAACCCCCCCCAGAAATTTTTTGGCCCAAAAGTTAAATTCTGTTTTTTTTAATTTTTTAAAAAAATTTCACGACACAAAGAAACCTAAAAAAAAAAGGGAAAAATTTACAGATAAAAATTTTTTTGAAAAAATCAATTTTTTCAAATTCCACAGAGAACCTAAAACCATACTAAGTAAAATTTTTTTATTTAGTAATTGGGGAAGGGCCCTAATCCATCCCCGTTTTTCACAGTGGAGATGAAAGGGGTGTATATATAGTAATGGGAAGGGGCCCTAAACCATCCCCGTCTTCACAGTGGAGAAAAGAGGGTGAAACATAGTAATTGGGAAAAACATTAATCCATCCACGCTTCTCCCGTGGAGTGGGGGCCGTATACAATAATTGGGAAGGCCATTAAACCATCCACGTCTTCTAGTGGGGGATTTACACTATAACATAGTAATTGGGGAAGGGGCCCTGAAACCATCCCCCCTTCCAGTGGAGGGTTTAGGCTGTATAATTGTAATTGGAAGGCCATAACCATCCCCGTCTTCCTTTAGTGGAGAGAGCGCTTTTATTTCAAAAGTTAAAATTTGGGAAAGGGCCCTAATCCATCCCCGTCTTCACAGTGGAGATGGTGTATATCATTGTAATTGGGAAGGCCCTATTTCCCTCCCCCTTTTTCCCCCAGTTTGGGGAAAGAGCCAAATAAAAAAAATTTGTAAATTTGGGGAAAGGCCTTTAAACCAAACCCCTTCTTTTCAGTGGGGATGAGCCCCTAAATTCATAGTAATTGGGAAGGGGCCCTAATCCATTTCCCGTCTTCTCAGTGGAGATGAGGTGTTTTTTAGTAATTTGGGAAAGGCCCTATTCCATCCCCTTTTTTCTCATGGAGATGAGAAAACCCCCCTAACACTGACAGCCTTCTCTACCCCCTGCAGTGACAATTAGTTTTTAGAAAAAGTCCCTGCAGAGTTTAAATTTACCCCCCCACCCAGAAGTTTTTTGGCCCCAAAAGTTAAATTCTGAATTTTTTAATTTTTAAAACTTTTTTTACTGACAGCAAGCAAAACCTAAAAAAAAGGGAAAATTGACGATTAAATTTTTAAATTTCAATATCTAATTTTACAAATTCCAAAGAGAACCTCAACCAAACTAAGTAAAATATCTTTTATAAAGTAATTTTTGGGGAAAGGGCCCTAAACCATTTTCCCCCTCTTTTCAGTGGAATGAGCGTTTGTTTTATATCGGGAAATTGGGGGAAGGGCCCAAAAACCCTCCCCGTTTCACAGGGGGAGATAGGGATGTATAGTAGTAATTGGGGAAAGGGCCCTAAAACCATCCCCGTCTTTACAGTGGGATGAGGGTTGTATTCATAGAAAATTTGGGAAAGGCCCCTAAACCTTTCCCCCTCTTCTCAGTGGGATGAGCACTTTTTATACTTTTTTTAAATTTGGGGAAAGGCCCCTAATCCATCCCCGTTTTTCTCGTGGAGATGAGGGCTGTATACATAGTAATTGGGGAAGGGCCCTAAACCATCCCCGTCTTCCCTGGAGATGAGCGCTGTTTTATATAGTAATTTGGGGAAAGGCCCTAATCCATCCCTGGGCTTCTCAGTGGGGGATGAGCACTGTATACATAGTAATTTTGGGGAAAGGGCCCCAAATTTCCCTCCCCTTCTTCTCAGAGGACATGAGGGACTTATACATAGTAATTTTGGGGGGGGCCAAAAAACCATCCCCTTTTTTCTCATGGAGATGAGCGCCCGTTTTACATATAATTTGGGGGAAAAACCATAAAACCATCCCCCTTTCTCATTTGGGGTTTTAGCGTGTATATATTTTTAAATTGGGAAGGCAAATCCATCCCCGTTTTTCCCCAGTGGGGATGGGGGCCCCGGGGATATATAGTAATTGGGGAAAGGGCCCTAATCCTTTCCCCCTCTTCTCGGGAGGGGCCCACCCCACAATGACAAACCCCTCCAAAACCTGCAGCTGCACAAATTTGTTCCAGAACGTTTCCAAAAGCAGAGATTTAAAAGACCACCACCCCAAAATTTTTTGGCCCCAAAAGTTAAAAATTTTGAAAATTTTTTAATTTTTTAAAAAATTTCACAAAAAGGAACAGAAACCTAAAAAAAGGCAAAATTGAGCGATAAATTTTATTGAAATATCTAATTTTACAAATTCCAAAGAGAACCTCAATCCATACTAAGTAAAATATCTTTTATATAGTAATTGGAAAGGCCATAATCCATCCACGTTTTTTCACAGGGAGATGGGGGCTGTAAAACAAATTTAAAGGGAAGCCTTTTTCCATCCCCGTTTTTTCTCAGTGGAGAAAGGGGCCCGTATACAAAGTAAAATTGGGGGCCTAACCCATCCCCGGGCTTCAAAATTAAAATGAGGGCCCGGAAAACATATTTAAATTTGGGGAAAGGGCCATAATCCCTCCCCGTCTTCATAGTGGGATTTTAAACCTGTATACATTTGTAATTTTGGGGAAGGGGCCCTAATCCATCCCTGTCTTCTAAGTGGAAATGAGCACTGTAAACAATTAAATTTGGGAAGGCATGAATTTCCCTCCCCCTGTTTTCCGGGGGAGACCAAAGGGGTTTTTACATAGTAATTGGGGAAAGGGAAAAATCCCTCCCCCTTCCCTTTTCAGTGGGGGATGAGGGGGGGGAAAACATATAAATTTTGGGGAAAGGGCCCTATTTCCCTTTCCCCGGCTTCAAAATTTTGGGGTGAGCACTGTTTACAAAATAATTGGGAAGGCCATTTTCCCTTTCCCCCTTTCACAATGGAGAAGACACTGTATACAAAGTAAATTGGGGAAAGGCCTTAAAACCCTTCCCCCTCTTCTCAGTGGGGGATGGGGCAATATAAACATAGCAATTGGAAAGGCCCTAATCCATCCCCGTTCTCAGTGGAGATGAACACAAAAATTTCTTTTTTAAAATTTTTGGGAAAGGCCCTAAATCCATCCCCGCTTCTCAGTGGAGTTTAGGGCGGAAAACAAAGTAATTGGGAAGGCCCATTTTTCCAAACCACCCTCTTTTCAGTGGAGATGAGCGTTTATATATCGTAATTTGGGAAAGGGCCTTTTAATTTCCATCCCCGGGCTTTTTCAAATGGAGAAAGAGGGCTGTATACATAGTAGTTGGGAAGGCCATTAAAACCATCCCCGGGCTTCCAGGGGGAGATGAGGGACTGTTACAAAGTTTTTGGGAAGGGCCCCAAAACCATCCCCCTCTTCTTTAGTGGAGTTTAGCACCCATATAGTATAAAAATAATTGGGGGGGCCCTAATCCATCCCCCTCTTCAGTGGGAGATTGGCCCTATATACAAGTAAAATTTGGGGAAGGGTTAAAAACCCCCTCTTCTCATTTGGGGATTTAGGGGTGTATACATAGTTTTGGGGAAGGCCATAATTTCCCCCCCGGGCTTTTTCAGTGGAGATGAGCGCTGTTTTTAGTTTAAATTGGGAAAACCATAATCCTTTCCCCCTCTTCTCAGTGGAGAGCCCCCCTAAAAACTGAAAGCCGCCTCTTAAATCCTGCAGCTGCAAAATTAGTTTTCCAGAACTTCTTTTGCAGAGATTTAAGGGGACCAACCCCCCAGAAGTTTATGGCCAATAGTTTTAAAAAAAGAATTTTTTAATTTTTAAAAAAATTTCAAATGACAGCAAGCAAGAAAACCAAAAAAAAAAACAAAAAATTTAGCTAATTTAATTTTTTTTAAATATTCCAATTTTACAAATTTCCAAAAGAAAAACCTCAATCCTTTCTAAGTAAAATTCTTTTTTATATAAAAGGGGAAGGGGCCAAAAAATCCATCCATCTTCAAAAGTTTGGGGATGAGGGCTTTTAAAACATATTAATTGGGGAAAGGCCCTAATCCATCCCCGTCTTCTCAATGAAAATGGGGCACTGGGAACATAGTAATTGGGAAGGCCCTAAACCTCCCCCCTCTTCTCATTTGGGAAGGGGCACTGTATACATTTGTAATTGGGAAGGCCAAAAATCCATCCCCGTTTTCTCAGTGGGGATTTACACTGTAAACATAGTAAAATTTTGGGGAAAGGGCCCAAAAACCCAAACCCGCCCTTTACAGTGGAGGAAAGAGGGGTGTATACATATTTAAATTTGGGGAAAGGGCCATATTCCCTCCCCCCTTCACCCGTTGGGATGAGCAAATGTATACCCAAAATAATTGGGGGAAAGGCCCCTAATCCAAAACCCCCCTCTTCACAAGTGGAGATTTAGGGCTGTATTAAAAGTAAAAGGGAAGGGCCCTAATCCATCCCCCTCTTCTAGTGGAAAATTTAGCACTATATAATAGTAAAAATTTTTGGGGAAACCCAAAAATCCAACCCCGTTTCTCAGTGGAGATGAGCGTTTAAAACGTAATTGGAAATGCCATAATCCATCCCCCCTCTTCTCAGTGGGGAATGAGCCCCCCGTATAAAATAGTAATTGGGAAGGCCTTTAAACCTTTCCCCGTCTTCTTTTCCCGTGGAGGAGCACTATATACAAAGTAATTTGGGAAAGGGGCCATAATTTCCATCCCCGTCTTTTACAGTGGAGAAAGAGTGTGGGATACATGGGAAAATTTGGGAAAGGGCCCTAATTCCCTCCCCGTCTTCTCATTTGGGGATGAGTGCTGTATAAATTTTAAATTGGGAAGGCCCTAATCCATCCCCGTTTCTCAGTGGGGAGGGCATAATTTTTCATGTAATTTTGGGGGGGGCCCTAATCCATCCACGTATTCCATGGAGAAAAAAACAATATTAAATAGTAATTTTGGGGAAAGGGCCCTAATTTCCCCTCCGTCTTCTCAGTGGAGATGAAAGGGGTGTATACATAGTTTAAAATTTGGGGAAAAGGCCCTAATCCATCCCCCTCTTCCTCAGTGGAGATGAGCGCTGTATTAAAAGTAATTGGGAAGGCCATAAACCATCCCCGCTTTTTCAGTGGGGATGAGCATGTATAAATTTGTAATTTGGGGAAAGGGCCAAAAAATCCATCCCCTTCTTTCATGGGTGAAACCCCTATATACATAGTAATTGGGAAGGCCATAAAACCATCCCCGTCTTCTCAGGGGGAGATGAGGGGTGTATACTAGTAATTGGGGAAGACCATAATCCATTCCCGTCTTCTCAGTGGGGGGGGAGCGCTGATATATAGTAATTGGGAAAGGCCCTAATCCCCTCCAGGTTTTTCTCAGTGGAGTGAGCGCTGTTTTAAAAAAAGTAATTGGGAAGGCCATTAAACCCCCCGTTTCTCGTGGAATGAAACCTGTATATATATAAAAATTTTTGGGAAAGGGCCCTAATTTCCCTTCCCTGTCTTCTTTAGTGGAGAGAGCGCTGTAAATTTTAGTAAATTTGGGAAGGCCCTAATCCCCTCCCCGGCTTCTCAGTGGAGTTAAACACTGGGGGTACATAGGGAATTGGGGAAAGGGGCCCTAAACCCCTCCCCGTTCCCTTTTCAGTGGGGTTTAACGCTGTATAAATAAATTTAATTTGGGGAAGGGCCTTTTTTTCCCTCCCCCTTTTCAAGGAGATAAACAAAAGTAAAACATAGTTATTGGGAAGGCCATAATCCATCCCCGTCTTCTCAGTGGAGATGAGCACTGTATACATAGTAATTGGGAAGGCCATAATCCATCCCCGTCTTCTCAGTGGAGATGAGCGCCGTATACATAGTAATTGGGAAGGCCATAATCCATCCCCGTCTTCTCAGTGGAGAGCCCACCTACCACTGACAGCCTGCTCTCTACTCCTGCAGCTGCACAATTAGTTCCAGAACGTCCATGCAGAGATAAATGACCACCACCCAGAAGTTTATGGCCAATAGTTAAATTCTGAATTTTTTAATTTTTAAAAAAGTTTCACTAACAGCAAGCAAAAACCTAAAAAAAGGCAAAATTGAGCGATAAATTTTATTGAAATATCTAATTTTACAAATTCCAAAGAGAACCTCAATCCATACTAAGTAAATATCTTTTCCTAGCTCTCTGAACCGGTTGTAGGTCCCATCTCTTTCCGTGAGGCCTGACGAGGGCCAATAAATTTCTTAAACGTTTCTTTAATGTAGCAAAATGTTGTGAATTGGTTTCTTGTTACAAAAACACATGTGGGTCTGTTTCTGCTTTGCCCGGACTGTACAGCCCCGGAAAGCTCTTAGTGGTTTCCCCGTGGTGGTGGTGATACGGGTCACTGGCGCTATAGACTTGTGTATTGTGCTTGCGCTACTGCTAAGTGAGGCGGCTGCTGCTGTGATTTATATCATTTCCTGCAGCCCGGTACTTACTTACAGACCTTTCATGATTGAGGACATGTTTAGTCATAAAATAAATGTATGCGAGGAGCATGACTACAAAATTAAACAGCGGGACTACTGAAAATACACACCGGGCCGGGAACTACATTGTGCTCGGGTTACACAGGGCTCCAAAAATAGATGTCAAGAAAGTGTCAGCAAGAACGTCAAGAATCGGCTCAAACCCCATAGAATACAGAAATGGGGGGAAAGAGCACCAAGCAACTAATGGGGACTGAGGCTACTGAGGGGCTGGAGCGGACTCTTATACTGGTGACTACATCAACAACTACAAGGAGAAACAACATAGATCAGCAACTGGACAGACCTGATATCTATCTCCATAAGGGGCAACGTCAGGTCATGGGCGAGAATTGGGGAACATTTCTGCAGAACAGCACAAAACTGGTCAGAATAAAACACAAGTGCGACCTCAGCGGTAAATGTCATACAATAAGTGATCGGCCACAGATAGAGATGAAGAAGAAATATCCAGAAATGTACATCCACGTGGCTCCAAGATGTGAGAGGAGATACTCCATATGGGGAGGAGCAAATCCATAGATCTGTAAAAAAGGATAAAATATTAGATATAGTTATCACAGTTTCTATGTATGTATGTATGTATGTATGTATGTATGTATGTATCTATCTATCTATCTATCTATCTATCTCATATCTATCTCATATCTATCTCGCTTATATCTATCTATCTATCTATCTATCTCATATCTAACTCATATCTATCTCATATCTATCTCGCTTTCTATCTATCTATCTATCTATACTATCTATCTCATATCTATCTCATATCTATCTCATATCTATCTCATATTACTTCTATCTATCTATCTATCTATCTATCTATCTATCTATCTATCTATCTATCTATCTCATATCTATCTATCTATCTAATATCTATCTATCTATCTCATATCTATCTATCTCATATCTATCTATCTCATATCTATCTATCTATCTATCTATATAATATCTATCTATCTATCTATCTATCTATCCCATTATCTACCTATCTATCCCATATATATATATCTCATATCTATCTATCTATATATCTATCTAAATAGAAAAAAGGCAGCACTCAAAAAACTTAAAAATTACCAGTGGGTGCCAGCAATGTTCGACTCTCGTCACGAGTCCACGAAATATCTCAAGAGAAAATGCAGCACTCCAGTTTAAAGTGAAAAAGTGAAAAAACTACTTTATTCCAACATGTCCACAGGGCAACGTTTCGGCTACAAATAGCCTTTTTCAAGCAACCATAGTAGGTGGTACACAGTATTTAAAGGGGTGAGCAATTACAAATGCAAATCATTCAATAATTAGTGTAAAAATTATGCAAAAAGTGATTATACATATAAAACATTTCATAATAAATATGTGTCATATCAAAAAACATCCAGTGAGCAGTAAAAAAACGTGCAATATATCATCAAAACGATCTAACATGATTTCACATACAAATTCATATATACAAAGTAGTGCACAACAATAATATAAATCTCATTTGAATGGGGGCGGCGATGAACGCCTCCTAATCCTAAATTTAAACAAAGAAACTTCACATACATACATCAGCTTGTCAGCAGATACTCGGCGTCCTGTAAGAGCGACTGCGCATGTCCGGCGCCACTAGATCACATGGCTGTAGGCAAGACAACGGGCAACACACAGTTAATTATTTGCGCATGCGCACTGCGGGTACGAGACCTACGGCGGCCATATTGCTAAAGGTAATAACAAAAGAAAAAAAGAAAAAGAAAAAGAGGAGGTAGCGATTTAAGCAACATCGTATATGGTTCATCAGGAGAAGCGAACGGCAACACTCTGGTGTCAAACACTCCTCCTAACTCAATCCATCTATAATGTATTCATTAATGGAGCATACACAACAACCCAGCAACCTATCCAAAAATTGAACAGGCGACTGGGTATCGCGCAGGCATGACCTCCAGCATCACTATATGAGACACTGGACATCACAACTGAAAACGCTCCAACTGAGTGTCTCCACACTCTATTAATATACAAGTAAATTAAACCAAAAATAAAATACTAACAAAATAAACATATAAAAACTAAGGAGATATCGCCATGTTGTCTATAAACCAGCTAGTGAAACATAAGCGCCAGACATACGCATAACGCAATACAGAACACCGAGAAAACCATTTTTAAAAAAAATTCTTTATTAAAAATAAAAATAAAAGTAAATTTAAAAATAAAATATATTAATAAAAACTCAAAGAAAGAAAACTCATAGGAGGCGACTCATCCAATCCCCATCCAAAGATCTGAAAGAAAAAAAACAAAAAATTGTTTTAGAACAAATTAATCAATAAAAATATCAAAAATTAATCAACATATAATACAAAAAAAGATTTAATAAAGAATTTTTTAAAAAAATGGTTTTCTCGGTGTTCTGTATTGCGGTATGCGTATGTGACGCGCTTATGTTTCACTAGCTGGTTTATAGACAACATGGCGATATCTCCTTAGTTTTTATATGTTTATTTTGTTTATTTTATTTATTTTGTTAGTATTTTATTTTTGGTTTAATTTACTTGTATATTAATAGAGTGTGGAGACACTCAGTTGGAGCGTTTTCAGTTGTGATGTCCAGTGTCTCATATAGTGATACTGGAGGTCATGCCTGCACGATACCCAGTCGCCTGTTCAATTTTTGGATAGGTTGTTGGGTTGTTGTGTATGCTCCATTAATACATTATAGATGGATTGAGTTAGGAGGAGTGTTTGACACCAGAGTGTGGCCGTTTGCTTCTCCTGATGACCCATATACGATGTTGCTTAAATCGCTACCTCCTCTTTTTCTTTTTCTTTTTTTCTTTTGTTATCACCTTTAGCAATATGGCCGCCGTAGGTTTCGTACCCGCGGTGCGCATGCGTGAATAAATAACTAAGTGTGCGTCGTCCGTTGTCTTGCCTACAGCCATGTGATCTAGTGGCGCCGGACATGCGCAGTCGCTCTTACAGGACGCCGAGTATCTGCTGACAAGCTGATGTATGTTTGTGAAGTTTCTTTGCTTAAATTTAAGATTGGGAGGCGTTCATCCCCGCCCCTATTCAAATGAGGTTTATATTATTGTTATGCACTATTCTGTTTATATGAATTCATATGTGGAATCATGTTAGATCGTTTTTATGATATATTGCACATTTTTTTCACTGATCACTGGATGTTTTTTGATGTGACACATATTTATTATGAAATGTTTTATATGTATAATCACTTTTTGCATAATTTTTACACTAATTATTGAATGATTTGCATTTGTAATTGCTCACACCTTTAAATACTGTGTACCACCTACTATGGTTGCTTGAAAAAGGCTATTTGTAGCCGAAACATTGCCCTGTGGACATGTTGGAATAAAGTAGTTTTTTCACTTTTTCACTTTAAACTGGAGTGCTGCATTTTCTCTTGATATATCTATATCTATCTATCTATCTATCTAACTATCTATCTATCTATCTATCTATCTATCTAATATCTATATATCTCATATCGATCTATCTATCTATCCCATATCTATTTATCTATCTAGCTATCTATCTATCCCATATCTATCTATCTATCTATCTTTTCTACCATATCTATCTATGATATATCTATCCATCATCTATCTATCTATCCCATATCTATCTATCTATCTCATATCTATCATCTATCCCATATCTATTTATCTATCACTACTATCTCATATCTATCTACTCCAACTATACATCTCATTATCTATCATCTCCTATCTATCCAACCAACCAACCATCTATCCATCTATTTATCAATCTGTCTCACAATCTCAGTTCTATTGTATCTCTCTCTATGTTATATAGGTCTACCCTACTGCCTATCTATCGATCTAGTTAGCTAATTTCTAACTACAGTATCTCGCAAAAGTAAGTACACCCCTCCCATTTTTGTGAATATTGTATTTTCATGATAAAGTACTGAAGATCTGACACTTTGATACAATGTAAAGTAGTCAGTAGTACAGTTTGGTGTGCCCTCAAATTGTGCCCAATTTGCCATTTTCCCTCACTGGTGTCATGTGACTCATTAGAGTTACAAAGTCTCTGGTGTGAATGGGGAGCAGGTGTGTTAATCTTGGTATCATCGCTCTTAGGCTATTTTCACACGCCGTAATTGCGGGGCGTACTGATCTGCGTACTCCTGTGACGAGAGAGGGTGGGCGGGGGCGCGAATAAATTACATGTCACTTATCTCCCCGCGTTTACAATACGATCGTATTGTACGCCCAGGGAGTGGCATAATCCATGGTTCTCTATGAGAGCTATGGATTACCGTAATTGCATCGCGCATCTCGCTCGTATTAGAGCGCAAATCCGACGCGAAATGCACGCCGAAATTTGCCCGCGTGAACATAGCCTTACACTCTCTCATACTGGTCACTGAAAGTTCAGCATGGCCCTTCATGGCAAAGAACTGTCTGAGGATCTGAAGAAAAGAATTGTTGCTCGACATAAAGATGGACTAGGTTATAGGAAGTTTGTCAACACCCCAAACTGGGCTGCAGCACGGTGACCAAGACCATACAGCGGTTTAACAAGACAGGTTCCCCTTAGAACAAGCTTAACCATGGTCGACCAAAGAAGTTAGAAAACGGGTTGTCTCACTACAGGGATTGCTGCTTTATTGTTAAAGATCTTGCAAAAACATGTCACTTTGTAATATGTGTCTATTAACATTGTCCTACCTATTCCTAGATATCCCCTCTTGTATGGGCTGCATCAGCTTCTCGAGTCGCTATAGCTACAGACCTGTTTGATCTCTCCTGATAGGCTGCCAGCACTGGTTGCTATAGCTACAGACCTGTTCAATCTCTCCTGATAGGCTGCCAGCACTGGTTGCAATAGCTACAGACCTGTTCAATCTCTCCTGATAGGCTGCCAGCACTGGTTGCTATAGTTACAGACCTATTCAATCTCTCCTGACATGCTGCCAGCACTGGTTGCTATAGTTACAGACCTGTTCAATCTCTCCTGACAGGCTGCCAGCACTGGTTGCTATAGCTACAGACCTGGTGTCCTCAGCAGCTCATCACTGCAGGCCAGTAGTAAGCAGTAGAAGCCAGTAAATACCCCCCTGAATTCAAAATTGAAACTGAGAAAACAGGACTGAGGTAAGATGAATCGATATAGTGAGACAACCCCTTTAATGTGCACATGCAGGGATTGTCTGATGTCGGAGTGATGGGGAAAATTAAGCCCACTCAAACCCGTTAAAAAACTTAATCTTCTTGCTCCTGATGAAGCACTGGTACTAGCAGGAAATGCGTAGAGCCCTTTAATGCTTTTAGTGCACAATAAATAGGATCATTTTATTCATGTTTTATCTCGGTTATGGTTATTTTTTCACATATTCAGTCAAACTGGTGTCGATCCGAAGAGGGACAAATGGGAATAACACGAGTTACCAGTACACCCAAGTATTCCACACTTACCTAAACCCTGACCGGATCATACACTGATGGTTGTATAGGAGTAGATGATGAAGTGGCATCTCCGAGCGGCGGTGAGGTTAGCGGGAGGTTGAGGTTCCTCATTATAAATATTTTTCTTTTATATATTTGATCGTGAGAAATTGAAGTGTAAAATGTGGAACGGTGAAGCTCATGGAAAGAGCGTGCTGACTTCTTCATTCTCGTAGCCAGGAGTTGACTTATTTGGGAATTTTTAGTGCAATAAAATAGATTTTCTGGCCGGTTGCCCACTTACCGGATGTCATTTATGACCAAGGAAAAAGATACTATTGTGTTACGTGGGGCACAAAATAAGAAATTATTTCAGAGTAGTAATTGGCAATAATGGTTTCTGCCAAAGACAACAAAGATTTCCTTCAAAACGGATGAAGAATATACAGACGACATTGAAGGTGGAAAATTAATGTTACATTTCTTCGTTCAGGGATTTGTTTTGCAAAGAATGGAAAAAATTAAGAAAACGCAGTAACTGGATAGACAGAATGATGGACGGAAAGAGGTTTTTTGTCAGATTCATATTGGAATTGCAAAAAAAAAGGAAACATTGACTTTATATCATGTTAGATCCCACAAGTTCTCTGAATTGTTTTGCTTCTAAACCCTGTCCAAGGGTAGAAGAGCAGAGATTCGGCCCTTGCCAGGAACCAATGATAAATGATTTTATAAAATCTTAGTCTTTAGAATGTTCATTCCTAAAGGGGATCTCCACAATCTCTACCCATCGCAAGGATCCCTTGATCATGAGGTTGACAAAAATGCTAACCTAATATACACTATGTAACCTAGAGTGGTATTCGAAGAAGCTACAACTTGTGCAAAAGGCATGACCCCTTTAGAAAATGTTTTGTATACAAAAATCTTTCAATAAAAACATGTTGAAAAACAAAAAAATTCCCGACCCTGTATTACCGCGCAGATGTAAAATTAAAAAACGTATCCATTCTGGAATGGTGAGTAAAAAAATCTAAAGGGCAAAAATAGCCTGGTCCTTTAAGGAAATAAGTGCACCTCCACCTTTATACATCTTCTCACATGTAGTTTAGTCAGGTCAGTAGATAGCGAGGTGGAGGCACTTGCTGTTCACTGGAAAGCGGTTCTCAAGGCGAGGAACGTTTACTTGAGGGGAATAGACCAGGGGGTCAGGTCCCAGAAGATCCTACTTATCAGACAGTAATGATGCATTGTATGGATGAAAAATGTAGAAAAGATGAAAGGTGCATGATAGACATAGTTTAAGGGTAGATAGATAGATAGATAGATAGATAGATACTTCTCCGGCCCAGATGTTACCTCTCTGCTCTCCAGGATCCCAGACTGTCTATCGTCCATATCCACCTTCTTTTCCCTCTGCCTCCTAAAACTAAACGTGGAGAAAACTGAATTTATCATCTTTCCACCGTCCAACTCTTTCCCTCCCACCTGATCTATCTATCTATCTATCTATCTATCTATCTCATATCTATTTATCTCAATCTATCTTCATCTCATATCTACTATCTATCTATCTATCTATCTATCTATCTATCTATCCATATCTATCTATCTCATATATATGTATCTATCTATTTCATATCTATCTATCTATCTATCTATCTATCTCATATCTATCTCATATCTATCTATCAATCTATATATCTCAAATCTATCTATCTCATATCCCATATCTATCATCTATCTCATATCTATCTATCTATCTATCTATCTATCTATCTATCTCATATCTATCTATCTAACTAATATCTGCCTGCTTCATATCTATTTATCTATCTCATATCATCTACTCATATCTATCTTCTATCATCTATCTCATATCTATCTCATATCTATCATCTCATATCTATCTCATATCTATCTATCTATCTAAACTATCTATCTCATACTATCTATATCTATCTATGTCATACTATTATTTTATCTATCATTTACTACTATCTCATATCTATCTATGTATCTATCTATCTATCTATCTATCTAAATCAATGGCTCCATACTCACACTAGTCCTGCAAGTCCACTGCCTTGGGATAATCTTCAACTCCTCTCTGTCTTTCAAACCACACATCCAAGCCCTCACCTCTGCCTACTGCCTCCACCTGAAGAATATCTCCCAAATCCACTCATTCCTTAACTTTGATACAAGAAAAATGCTTGTGCACGCCCTCATCATTTCCCACCTAGACTCTGAAACATCCTTCTCGGGCCCCCCCTAGCCCCCTTTCTTCCCCCCAATCCATCCTTAACTCCGCTGCCCTCTATTCACCCTCTCCCCCGCTACCCTCTGCCCCCCCTCTCCAAATCCCTTCACTGACTACCCATACCCCTTTTCGAATCCAGTTCAAGCACTAACCATGACCTACAAAGCGCCCATAACCCCTCCCCTCCAACATCCTCCCTAATCCCAATACCTCCCTCACGCAACCTCCGCTCCTCACAGGACCTTCTTCTCTGCTCTCCCCGTGCCATCTCCTTACATAACCATCTCCAAGACTTCCCCGGCCCCCCCCACACCGGGAACTCACCCCCCCAAACACATCAGA
The DNA here is from genome assembly GCA_025379985.1 of Phyllomedusa bahiana. Lineage (NCBI taxonomy): Eukaryota > Metazoa > Chordata > Amphibia > Anura > Hylidae > Phyllomedusa > Phyllomedusa bahiana. The sequence continues at coordinate 75,429 of JAODAL010013599.1, forward strand.
CTCTCCCCACCTCACTCCCGCTTCAAAAGCAACCTGAAAACCCATCCTCAGGAACCTAAAACCCAACAAAACCCCCCACAAACATCCCCTTCCCCCCCCTTTCTGTCTCTTCCCTTTCCTTGTGGATTGTACTTTTTTAAAACAATTTATGTAGAACCTCCCTCCAATGGCAGCCCCTGGTATTAAGGTGCTTCAAAAAATTGTTAAAAAAAACATAATATGAGTAGAGATCCCTGCAAGTCCTCCCCTTTACAAAGGCAGAAATAAGGGATAAATCAATGATAGTCGGAGAGGAGTGTAGTACAATCGATTTAAAAGCTTATGGTATTGTTCTTTGAAACTGGCAGATGCGGAGGATTTATGGGCCCAATGAAAAGCTGTCAAGCACTGTTGGTGGGAGAACGATTTCCCTAACTCACGTTCCCATTTTTTACCGGTGCCCAGTCCTGCAGCAATTTGGGAGGGACACTTTATTACTGTCTTCTAAGTTTACCCGAATACAATGTCCAGACTCTCCGGAATTTGCTTTATTTTTTTGTTAATATAAACAAAATTCCATTACAAAGGGACTAAGGGTGTGAATATCCTTCAGGGGATAACTGGCCGTGCTATGGCGGGAAAACCAGAGATCCCCCCTTGATTTGGGAAATTTTTCTAAAATAGGCTACAAATTGTATGTATGAAAAATTTTTAACATATCGGGCAGGAAAGGCTTCCAAATTATTTCCGTTGTGGTCTCCATGAATCGCTGTCAACTCTTTCTTGAAGAATTGAGTCTGCTATTGAATTTTCCCTCCAATGTCCAAGGGTGCCAACAAGTTTTAAAGGGGTTGTTTCACTAAAAGGGTTTTTTGCTTTTTATGTTAAAGAGCACAAGTCACTTTAAATATGTGTCCATTAACAGTGTCCCCCCCTTTTCCTAGTTTCCCCCTCTTGTTGGGCTAACAGCTCCTCAGGGTCACATAGCTCCCGACCTTTTCCCTCCTCCTATAGCTGCCACACTGGTTGCAAGCTACAGACCGTTTGATCCTCCTGATGGGCGCCACACTGGTCCTATACTACAGACCTGTTCAATCTCTCATGAAGGCTGCCCACGGGGTTGTATAGCTACAGCCCTTTTTTAAATCTCTCCTGATAGTTTTGCTGGTTGCTATACTACAGACCGTTTGATCTTTCCTTTGGGCCCAGCAGGGGTCGCAACAAAACCAACCTTTTTCCATCTCCTGATAGCGCCACACGGGGTTGCTATACTACAGTCCTGTTTGACCCCTCCTGATGGGCTGCCACACTGGTTGCATACTACAGACCTGGCTTTCTATGCGCCTAGGGGAACCCCAATAAACCGCCCCGAATTGAAAGTGAAACCAAAAAAAACAAGGGAGGAAGAAAACCATGTAGTGAAAAAAACCCCTTTAACCTGAGGGGGCTTTTGGAAAACCGATGTACCACCTCCCTCTTCCCTCCTCCTTTCCCCATTTTTTTTATTTCCTTCAAAAATTCATGTTTTTTCTATCTGTTAAAAAATTTTTGACAACATTGGTACCTTGGTTTTCTAACAATGTCTATGTTTCCTTTATTTTAAACGGTTTTTAAATTAGAAACATTGCCAAAAATCATTTTCCTTTACCACTTAATTTCCCCTTTTCCCCTTATCTACTTCTCAATATTTCTGTTTTTAGCTTTATTTTCATTTTATTTTCCTTCTATACTTGACATCTCATTGTTTTTGGGTTTTCACTGCGTCAACCTTTTTGATTTTCACCCTTTTTTCCCCAAAAATAAGACATCCCCTGAAAAAAACCCAGTGCATTTTTTTTAGCAATTCAAGTTTTGGCTGCTTTTGCTGATGTTTGGGATGCAATCACTCAGTATATTAATACAGTTGGATTTTTTTTTTTTTAACAATAAAGTGAATTCCTGTTCGTTTGGGAAAAATAAGACCCTCCCCCGAAAATAAGTCTTGTCTCTTTAGGAGCAAAAATTAATATAAGACACTGTCTTATTTTCGGGGAAACAGGGTATGAAAATCTTCAATAAAAATCTATTGGTAAAAAAAAAAATAATCATGATAAATGTAATTGGTATTTTTTCATTACATAAAATATTGGAATGCAATTTTTTAAATTATTTTTATAGATTAAACCATCGTTATTGTAAGTGAAAAAGCCGCTTGTATTTGATAGTAAATGGTGAAAACAGTGTAAAGCTCTATTTGTCACAAACTCTCACTTTAAAAACCTGATACATAAAAAAAAGTTAAAGTTGGTTGTCCGGGTAATGCCAAAAAATTTGAAAAAAATTGGGATTAGCAGAGAGATGTAGTGTAGGAGGGTAAACCAGGAAATACTTCAGCTTAAAAGAAGCTGCTTATCCCGGCTCCTGGGTGGCCCCGGTTGTTTTTATTGCTGACCTGTCAAGGAGGCCACATAGTTTTTTTTCTTCCTGTGGATGAATGTATAGCTCGGAGATAAATGTGGTTTGTTCTGTTGTTCTATGAATTTCTTTTATTTCCCCTCACCACACTTAAATAATACTGAGATCGGGACTGCTAAGAATTATCCAACATCCTACATTTACTTAAAAAGACTCTTCTGATAAACCTCTGATTGCATCACTGCCGGCAGAGTTGAAATTTCAATGTGTTTCAGACCAGACAAATTTCTTGTAAAAAAACCCCCAAGAAATTGACTGGAAATGTATCACAAAATAAATTTTGATTGATAACTGAAGAATTTTTTTTTAGAAGCTGCACCACTCTTGCGTATTAGTCATGTCTGGTATTGCTCATTTAAATTTAATGGGGGGTGGCCTTAAAAAGGGGGTTTTCCACTACAAGGATTGCTTTTTCTGTTTAAAAATCTTGCAAAACAAGTCACTTTGCAAATTGCCATTAACATGTCCTACCTATTCCTAATATCCCCCTTGTATGGGGGCATCAGCCCTTTGGGCGTTTACAGCACGACCTGTTTACTCTCTCCAAAGGCTGCCACACTGGCCATAAACAAAAGACCTTTTGATCTCTCCTATTAAGGCGCCAGCACTGGTTGCTATAGCTACAGACCTGGCCTCTACTACAGCCTAGTAGAAGCCAGTAAACACCCCCCTGAATTAAAAATGAAACCAAGAAAACAGGACTGAGGTAAGATGAATCGATGTAGTGAGACAACCCCTTTAAAGAAGAATTGCGGCCCGTCTGGCTATGTCTATGTCCTTTTGTTCCCTGTGAAATTACAATCCTGGAGCCTCTTCTCTTATATCTCTGTGTTGTGCTGTTCCTCTGTTATCCCTCCTAGAAATCTATTCATGAATCTGTCAACTGGGTGTTGCCATTGGGGATGTGTCCTTTGACAGTCTGACAGTCCAAAGGACAATTGTTATTGTTAAGAATTCTAAGATTCTTTGAAGGTCCAGGTCTTTTGTGTATAAAAAGTCTGTGAATTTTCAATTTCTTGTATAACATCATGTCTGAAGAAGGGAGCTAGTTCTCTCGAAAGCTCACCATCAAATATACTCAGTTAGCCTCTAAAAGGTATCGCCTGATTTCTTCACTCTTCTACATTGTCCAATCAGTGCTGATGTATTTGCAGAAGAGAAAAAATAGAAGGGGCGCACAATAGTGATAGTACGTAATCACTGTGGAAGCAATATCTCAAAAGAGCAGGTGAGCTCACCTTATAGAGTTGTACTGATAACGTAGAGGCACAACTCTCGTAATAACTTACAGGGCTCTCCGTCCAAGCCCGTAACACGGCAGCCGCAGGTCTCCGAGTCCAGAACGTCGCTCCAACAGCGGTGGAATTGCAGTAAGGAAGCACGAACAAGAAAACCGACCTGGCGCTCGTGGCAGCAGCAATCCTCAAGGAGGACAACAGGATGGTGTATAATAAAATGTGTCTTTATTTATTTTTTTTAAAATCTTCACAAAATTAAAAACATATTAAAACACTAAAAGACTTTACGCGTTTCACGACGTATACCGGCGCTTCTTCAGAAGATACATTAGCGGGAAAGTATAGGCAATTTGAAAAAGCTAATGTCTTTCTATTGGACGGAATCCACGTCAATCAAAACTTAGACTGGACATATAACCTAATGGGTGACACAACCAATGAGCGTAGAGGCGGGTATTTTAAATTACACTACTGGGAATGAACAGGACCGCTGATTGGTCGTAACCTTGGCCAATCGGAATAAAAGACACTGTACCAAAATTGTAGTGCATGCAAAGCACTGATATGGTGAAACAACTATATAAATATTATTGTAGTGCACACTTATAAAACAATGGGAACTGAACGGGCAGTAAAAAAAAGTTTTGTATACAGAAAGAATAATGTCTATAAGAATATTATGTGGAGGAGTGAAGGACGAAATGGTAAAGTTACTATTGGATCAAACAGACAGGGGCGCGCCTGGACTAGCCAACTGGCGCTCAAGCTAGTTGTGAATATAGATGTATGGCATTGGGCGCTAGCTCCAGGTATTACGTATATGAGCAGCGCGTATAGAGCGGCTAATAGGAAAAACTGAGACTCGGGGCTTGGATGGTGATTGGTTGGAAGAAGGAAGGTGTCTGGGATAACCAATGGGGGTGTGAACCAGACTGCGGGAAATATAAAATGGCCAATGAGGAAAGAGGAAGATGTTCCAAAACTAACAGAGGCGCGTGAGTGGTTTGCGCCTATCAAGCCAATACAATAAAATGCTCCAATCCTATTGGACGAGGAGTTGGACTGACCAATGAGAGAGGGGGCTACTCCCTATGGACAATAACATGGTAAAAGGCAGAAGTAGTAAATTGTATGAATCACGCCTGTTGTAAAATGAAATAGAGTGCTCCAATCCGATTGGACGGAAACCAGGGGGGCTCGTCTTGAACTGGCCAATCGGAGAGCGAGCTACTCCCTATGATAACTAACATGGTAAAAAAGATAGTGGTAACATATGTTGTAAAATTACATAAATATGGAAGTAAAACATTGAAATAAAACAATCAATAAACAAGTTCGACTAATTCATTGAGTACTTTTGGGGCAAACTAAACATCCAGAATGTTTCTTTTTTTTTTTTAAAGGAGTTGGAATCTGTTTGTCCGATCGGTTGGTATACAATCAATGGGGGTGATGGTCAATTTTGAGAAATCTTGATTGGGCACTTCCCTAAAGTGACGGGCGACACTTTGTTTGACATCACCTTTCTTAACACATGTCCTATGAGCATTTAATCGGATGTGCAAAGGTCGCGTGGTTCTCCCGACATACTGTAATTTACACGGGCACTCTATAACATATATAACAAATAGACTTTTACACGTGAGGTGATGTTTAATATCATATCTAGTCTTGGTAAACATAGATGTCACATATTAAGTAGTTGAAATGGTTGCTATAGCTACAGACCTGGCTTCTACTGTAGCCTAGTAGGAGCCAGTAACCACGCCCCTGAATTCAAAATGAAACCAAGAAAACAGGACTGAGGTAAATAAATCGATGTAGTAAGAAAACACCTTTAAGGTTGCCAAATATGACATACTTCTAACTTTACTCCAAGCTAGGCCATATAGTCTGAGGGGGTCAAAAAATTCCCTGTTGCAGAAAAAGACTGCAGCATTATAAATAGTACATGGTAAGTCAGCGGCCCTTTCGATTTTTCATTAGGGCCCACAAAGTTCAATTTACGTCTTTATACTACTGATCACACATTAAGGGACTATACTAATAGACATTTGATGCAGATTCCTAAAAATACCCTTTAAAAACCCACCCCTTTATCTAAGCCCCAGCCGGGAGAACCAGCATTCATATTGCATCACAGCAAAATAACATGGGCCCCTTACAACTAATGACAGGAAACTGAACTAGTAGCATAAGTAGCGATACACTGACAAGCAAAAGGGTAACAATGTTTTGAACTTTTGACTTCCAGGCTCCATAACTCACCATCCATTGCAGCTTTGAACGTGATTATAGACATTCATCTTGGCTATCTCATACATAAATTTGACTTGCAAGTATTCAGCATCTCTTATTCCCGCAGATTCTTGTCATGTAACTGCATTGTTACGGTTTTGTTCCCAAAAAAACTTACATTTAAATTTTTTATAATTTGTAAGTCCCCCTTTTTTCTTTCAGCTCTGTCCCGAAACCTTCTAGGCTTCCTCACATTCCAAAGGACGTCCCTTTACTTTAAATTGATTTTTAAATTATTTTTACACGGTCCCCAAAGTTGGTGGGAAAACTTGGGGACGGAAAAAACAGCTTTTCTTTCCCCCCCACCCAAAGTGTTTTGGGTGGGTTTGGGTTGGGGAATGGGGGAGGCCGATACAGAAAATTACTTCATTTTTCATTGACCCCTTTCCCTTTTCCAACCTTGATGTCTGCTTTAGGGCATTGTCCTGCTGGAAAACTAAAGTCGTCCTTTTTTTATCCCCCCAATAATCGCGTGTTTTGAAAAAAACCCCATCTTTTAGGGAAAATTACTTTGAGCTCACTTGATTTTACCCAAACCCTCCCCGGTCAAAATAACCAAAAAACCTTTGGCTGGACCCCTCCCCTATTTCCCCAGGCCCTTTCCCCCCCGAACCTGACATTTCCCCTTTAAAAATTCCCGATCCCGTCGCCCCCGTTTCCTTGATTTTTCCCCAAAAAAACCCCTTTCCCCCCCAGAGGGCCCCGTCTTTTTACTTTCCTTCATTGGGTCTGAATTACCCCTTTTCCCAAACTTCCCCTTTTCTTACTTTTTTGGAAACTTTACCCAAAAAACTTCTTTTAAATTTGTGAAGTTCCCAGGCTTCCACCCCTTTTTATAAACCTTGGGGAGAGGGCTTGTTGGGCTCTGATTTCGCCCGGCGTTCCCCCTCTTGCTTTGGACGGATTTAAAAATAAATTTTTCCCGCTCTCAGGGCCCTCACGTGATGGGAGTTTGGCAATTTTTTTTTGGGCCCGAAAACGCCCAACAATAAGCTTTGGGTATGCTTTCTTCTCTTTTTCTTGGGAAATTTTTCCTTCATGCTGCTCGAACCGGACCTTTCACTTGGGAATTTTGCTAATAACACTTGAGCTAAATTTGGAAGGGGAGAAAAAGGTTTAAATTTTGGGGTTTAAAAATATAAAATAAAGTTTCCCCCACCCGGAGCAAAAACGTTAAAAATGCCGTTACAGGGGCCCAAGGGTAGAAAAATAAGCAGATGCTAAATAGCTTTTTAAATCAAAAAATATGCAAAGGGTAAAAAGGGGGTGATTTTCTATTCAATGAGGGAGTTCATGTAGTGGATGGGAAAATGGAGCCTGAAGGTCAAAAGTTCAAAACATTGTTATCGTTTTGCTTGTCAGGGTATATCAGAGTTAAGCACTAGAAAGTCACCAACGTGCTATCTTCTACTAAAAAGTACAAGATTACATAGTTACATAGTTTGTAAGACTCAAAAAAGACTCACACTCATCCGGGGGTTTTTGGCCCATTTTTTAAAATAATGTTAACCTCCAGAGGAAGGGAAAAATTTCCCTGAGCTAGGGAAACCAAATTTTCCCCCATTTAAGTTATTTCAATTCCTTCCCGACTCCCAAACTGGGAAACAAATAAATCCCTGGATTGTTATATTATTACAAGTTATGTTCCAGCCCCCTGAGTCCCCTTTTCAACCCCAGGGGGCCCCAAAAAATTTCAGCTGCTAAAATGGAAAATTTCATCCCCGCTGGGTCAACATGTAAGGTGTCAGAGGCAAAGGGCCCCCGTAAAAAGGTGGGATGGTGAGATGGGGAAACTGGTAGAGGGAAAATTTTTGGAGAGGGGGCCCCAGGGCCTGCCGCAGGATTTGGGGTTTTGCATTTTTTCCCCTTGGGGGGAGGGTTTTTCCAAAGGGCCCAAATCTTTTTAAAAGGGGTTGGGCTCACTAAAAAGGAACGCTGCTTTTAATATTTAAAACCCCTTGTAAAAAAAAAGTCACTTTACAATATGTGGGCCATTAAAAGTTTCCTAACCCATTCCTATTTTCCCCCTTGTATGGCTGCATCCCTTTTTCAGGTCGCTATAGCTACAACCTGTTTTATCTCTCCTGAAAGGCTGCCGCACTGGGTTTGGGTATAAGCTTTCAGTTTTTGTTCAAAACTCTCCTGATAGGGTGCCAGCACTGGTCCCCTATAGCTTCAGACCTGTTCCGATTTTCTCCTTTTAGGCTGCCCGCAATGGTTTCTATAGCTACAGGGCCCGTTTTGGGTTTTCCCCCTGATAGGCGCCAGCCCCTGGTTTCTTAGCTACAGACCTGGGTTTTTTCTGCAGCCCAGGGGAAAGCCAGTAAACCGCCCCTGAAATTTAAAAAATGAAACAAGAAAAAAAGGGCGAGGGAAGATGATCAATTTTAGTGGGGAAAAAACCCCTTTAAACCCCCCAGTCACAGGTTTACCCCAAATTTTTTACTTCGTGGAGGTTTATTTTTTTCTCACTTCTTTTCCCCCGATCTGCAGCAACTGCAAAAAACAGCAAGCAAAAGCCCCCGGCCCGTGCTTTACTGGAGATCTACCACCCCCCAACGGAGGTTCACCAGAGGATTCCCATATATAGGATGAGTCCAAAATCCAGGCAACCTTTTATTTTTAGAAAACCCAAAAAGGGAAAACTGAAAATATTGAAACCCCAGCAAGCAGAGGCGTAAAACCGGGAAAAACTTGGGCCCCCAATGCAAAAAAAGGGAAATTTGGGGGCCCCCCCAAATTAAAAATGTCTTTTAAATTTTTTTCTGGTGTCCCTTTCCAAGTGGTAGGAGGGGTTTTGGGGGCCCCCAAAAGGGCCCGGGGGCCCGGTAGCGTTTCTTCCCCTGCACCCCCTGTACTAAAACCCTGCCAGCAAGCAATGGGTGAGGGGGCCCATTTTTCTTGGCAATGTCCGGGAACCCTGGGCGGCCCCTTAAAAGCTTTCCATATTTGGGTCAAGAGCAAGTTTTTTTTCCCAAAGGGGAAAGGGGGTCATTTTAGAATAATTTAAAGAAGAACAGAATTGTCCCCAGAAATCGTTGTGTTTAAAAAAAATTTTTCAATTTTTTTTATGGCTCAACAACACAAAATTTTTTCCCCTTTTTTAAGGGGTTTATAAATTGGGTTTGGAATCCAGCCCTGTGTTCAAACACCCGGGACAACAAAATTGAACACGTTAAATAACTTTCCCACATTTTGCCCGGTTTTTTGGGCTGTTTATTATTCTCTACAAACCCTTGTGAAATATTTTTAGTTGTTTGCTTTTAAAAATTGTTTTTTTTTTTTCTTTTCTAGTGTTTTTTGGGCCCCAATAAAAATTAAAAAGGGGGGGTTTCTCACTACATTTTTTCCTTTACCTCATTTTCCCGTTTTTTTGGTTTTCATTTTGAATTTTTAAACGGCAAAGGGTTTTCTGGCTTTTTAAAGGCTGCAGTAGGGGAAACCCGGTTCTGACTATAGCAAAACCCTTTCTTGGGAGTTATCAGGAGAAAATTGAACAGGTTTTGTAGCTATAGCAACCAGTGGGGGCACCATCAGGAGAGATTTTAACAGGTTTTTGTACTATAGCAACAAACGCTTTGGGCCCCCATCAGGTTTCATCAAACAGGTCCCGTAGCTATAGGGGAACCAGTGCTGGCAGCCTATAAGGGTAGATCAAAACCCGGGTCTGTGCTTAGTGACCAGTGTGGGGAGGGCCCATCAAGGGGAGGTCAAAAAGGTCTGTAGCTTTTACAACCAGTGCTGGCCGCCTATCAGGGGGAGAATCAAACAGGTCCCGTTGTTATAGCAAACCCTGTGGGGAGCCCATCAGGAGAGATCAAACAGGGGCTGTAGCCCATAAAACCAGCCTTTGGGAAAACCTATCAGGAGGGATTGAAAAAAGGGCTGTGCTATAGTACCTGAGGGGCTATACAAACCCATAACCCAAAAGGGGGTATCTAGGGGAAAAGGTAGGACACGTTTTTGGACCCATATTGCAAAGTGATTGTTTTTGCAAGATCTTAACAAAAAAAAAAAAGCAAAACCCTTTTGTGAGACAACCCCTTTAAGAGCGATATGTATGCAACTTGGTGTTGACACGCCAATTCTAAATCGATATAGAGGAGCGTAGAATGTGACAGTATGTATGAACCTGTTGTATGTGGGTTCATAAATCTGGTGTGTGATATGCCTGGCATACATAGCCTATCTTTGATGCATATCTTTGGGGCATTCAAAAGTGCCGTGCGCTTGCAAGTTTTGGCGTACGACTGTTCATACATGTAGAAGTGATGGTGCCACACACCTTAATAAGAGTTTGGGTGCTAAGTGGAAATAGCCAAAGGCTAATAGTCCAGACAATAGAGAATCCACGGCACGCCTTAAAGGGGTTTTGCCACGATGTAATGTTGACGTGGGATCCTCCAAAATGGGTATTTAATCACTTTTCTAAATATATGTGATTACAAAAAGTGAAGTCTCTGAGAGCTGCAGCATTGCTCAGTCCCCCTTAGTTTCCTGAAGTTTTACATTAGACACAACCAGGACAATGACAGAAGCTGATCTGGCAGCGTGTTTGCACTTCTTATCTGATGACAGGGAACATGAAGGAGCTTGCAAGGGACTGGGTACAAAGTGCAGTGTATGAGGCTGTCTGCTGTATAGAGAATCCACTGTTGTAATGCTATTATTTGAGTAAACTTTAGAGACGCTCCCTGCTTCCTTGCTCTCTGCACACCCCCCTCCCTCTCACCCCTGCAGCCATTCATGACTCAGCATGCTTTGTTTATACTCTCTCCTGAACAGATAAGAGGTAAGGAACTCACTTCGTGGCAAAACCCCTTTAAGTACTTAGCGAAGAAAGTGATTTATTCACACATTAGATATGTAACACAGTTGTAGGTAGGTTCAGCTCTCCATGTTATGCAATGTACATGTTAGAAATGATTTAGTGAAAGTCGCACGGTCCGATGTTTCGGCTTATTTGAACTTCCTCCAAGGACCTATATAGTGGGAAGCAGGAGCCAGAGACAGGAGGGTGCTGTCCGGTCTCTGGCTCCTGCTTCCCCATTTCTAACATGTACAATGCATAATATGGAGAGCTGAATCTACCTAGTACTGTGTTACATATCTAATGTGTGAGTAAATCACTTTCTTCGCAAAGTACTTAAAGGGAATGTGTCATCAAAAATAACTCATTGTTTAATTCACGTTTTTATGTTAAACACATTTTAGGAATTTTCGGTTATGTTTTTTTTTAATTTTCCATATCACTTTCAGTATTTTTTTTAAATAATTCTTAAGTCTTGCAGTTTTCACTTTGGCCACTAGGCCTTGTTTGCACAGCTTTAACAGCAGTCAGAGAGATACTTTACAGCAGCTTCATGCACATAGGAGACTTAAAGGGATTGTGTTATCAAAAAATGAGTAATTGTTTAAGTCCCATTTTTATGTTAAACACATTTTTTAGGAATTTTTTTTTTTGTATCACGTTCAATATTTTTAATAATTCTTAAGTCTTGCAGTTTTCACTTTGGCCACTAGGCCTTGTTTGCACAGCTTTAACAGCAGTCAGAGAGATACTTTACAGCAGCTTCATGCACATAGGAGACTTAAGACTGACTCAGTCCCATTCACTTCTATAGGAGAGTTTTCTAGTCATGCTCTGTGACCTGGGAAGAAATCAGTGAGCAGGGAGGGGAGAGGGTGAACTGTGACTATCTCCTCTTGTGACTGGTGGATCCTGTGTTATCTATTCACACTGGTGTCTCCTTTCAGTTTGACCCTCTTTGTGCTGATAATGAGCAGACAACTGAGAATCTCTCTCTACAGAACAGGAAGTGTCAGACTATTATTAGGCTTAGTGGCCAAAGTGAAAACTGCAGGACTTAAGAATTATTAAAAAATATTGAAAGTGATATGGAAAATTAAAAAAAATATATAACCAAAAATTCTTGAAAAATGTGTTGAACATAAAAATGTGAGTTAAACAATGTCATTTTTGATAACACATTCCCTTTAAAACTGACACAGACCCATTGACCCTATAGGCTTTGTGACCTGGGAAGAAGTCAGTGTGCGGGGAGAAGGGGAGCTGTGACATTTCCTATTGTGACTAGTGGATCCTGTGTTATCTATTCACACTGGTGCCTCCTTTCAGTTTGACCCTGCTTGTGCTAATATTGAGCAGACTACTGCAAACCTCTCTCTACAGAACAGGAAGTGTCAGACTATTATTAGGCTTAGTGGCCAAAGTGAAAACTGCAGGACTTAAGAATTGTTAAAAATATTGAAAGTGATATGGAAAATTAAAAAAAATATATAACCAAAAATTCTTTAAAAATATGCGTTTAACATAAAAACGTTAAACAATAAGTCATTTTTTGATGACACATTCCCTTTAAGGTGTGCCGTGGATTCTCTGTTATTTGGACTATTGGCCTTTGGCTATTTCCACTGAGCACCCAAACTCTTATTAAGGTGTGTTCATACATGTACAGAACAGGGCTACAACAGTGTTTTGGCACAGCATACGCTAAAAAAAATGGCGCAGCCACGTTCATACATGTCGCCCTTATTTTTATATTTTCATTAATTATGGTTATGCTCTAATTTCTATGTCCTCTTTTCTTTTTGCTTCTACTATGCTTTTTGACACAGTGGCAGCCCGCGTCTAATTATTTAATTATTTATTGTGGTGCCCATCATGTTTTCTTTCATTTCTGAAATAAATGGGTCCTGAGATTCACCCTGTAGTATATTTTTCTATATACAGGCTATTTAATGGTAGAAAACATTCAAACACTATGGTTGACAGGTATGTACGGGGCTGCGCCAGTATTCTGGTGTCCTTTCAGCCTAAAAACTTCCACAGCCCTGTTCTCTAGAGGTATGAGCAGACACATTCCAAAATTAGGCACATTTTGCAGCGGCCGCGGTACTTTGTAATGTGCCCAAGATGTGGGGGCGTTGCACCACAACCGTATGATGCTACACATTTATGACTGGAGGACGGGAGAACTGGGCGCACTACTGCTGGAACAGGTAGACCAAGTAAAGAGAGGTTTACCTGAGCCTGAGATGTCGTAGTGCAGCTAGGAAGCGCCAAATCTATGACCTGCAGTAGAACAGGTTCATACATTCTAGTGCAGGGGTGTCAAACTCGTTTTCACCGGGGGCCACATCAGCCTCATGACGTACCTTAAAGGGCCTTAAAGGGCCGACATAATTTTAGAACTACTTGTAGGTAGATAAGTGGCTATAAAGCCCCCTGTAGATGACAGTTATATCTGCCCATGTAGGTAGATAGGTATCTTTGCCCCCTGTATCCAGGTAGTAATATGCCCTCTGCAGCCAGGTAATATGCCCCATATAGAAAGGGAGATGCCCCACATAGCCCCCCTGTAGCCAGGGAGATGCACCACATAGTCCCCTGTAGCCAGGTACATGCCCCACATAGTCCCCTGTAGACTGATAGATGCCCCAAATAGCCCCCAGTAGCCAGGCAGATGCCCCATAGCCCCCAGTAGCCAGACAGATCCCCCCATAGTCCCCAGTAGCCAGGCAGATGCCCCATAATACCTCAGTGGCCCAGGCAGATGCCCCATAATCCCCCTTTAGCCAGGCAGATGCCCCATAACCCCCATTACCCAGGCAATGCCCCAAAACCCCCCAGTACCAAGGCAGATGCCCCAAATCCCCAGTACCAGGCAGTCCCCCCATAGTCCCCAGTACCAGGGGATGCCCCCCATGCCCCCGTGCCGAGGCCCCCATGCCCCCCTTTTGCGGCGCCCAATAGGCCCCCAGTGCCGGGGAGATAAGCCCCCTAAGGGGGACCCCATAGCCCCTAAGCCAGGCAATGATAGCCCCTCCAAAGGGGGCAAAAACCCCCCCTAGAGTACCGGGAAGTCCCCCATAACCCCCCAGTAGCCACGCAGATCCCCCCATCCCCCCCCAGTAGCCAGGCAGATCCCCCCATCCCCCCAAAAGTTTCCCCAGGCAGATCCCCCCCAAGCCCCCAGTACCCCAGGCAATCCCCCCCATAGCCCCCCATAGCCAGGCAGATGCCCCCATACCCCCAGTACCAGCAGTCCCCCCCTTGTCCCCCTTTCCCCTTCCCCCCTCCCCCAAACCCCACAACCCCCCCCCTATCCCCCATACCCGGCGATGCCCCCCATAGTCCCCAGTCCCGGCAGTCCCCCCCAAAACCCCCATAGCAGCAAATCCCCCCCATAGCCCCCAGTAGCCGGAGATGCCCTCCATAGCCCCCCAGTACCGGCGTCCCCCATAGTCCCCCATAGCCGGGAGATGCCCCCATAGTCCCCAGTAGCCGGCAATGCCCCCATGCCCCCAGTGCCAGGAGATCCCCCCCATAGTCCCCAGTAGCCAGGCAATGCCCCATAACCCCCCCAGTAGCCAGACAAATGCCCCCTAGTCCCCCAGTCCAGGCAGATGCCCCATAGCCCCAAAGCTTCCCGGGCAAATTTTTGCCCTCCTTTTTAAAGTGGCGGAAGGGAACTCTCCCATGCCCTCTTCAGCAAAAATATATCAATCGCCCCGAGTAAATAGTGAAAACTCACGTTTATTCAAAGTCTTATTCAAGTAAAAAAATCCTCAACCCAAATTGTATTCCTTTTCAATAATCTGCAAAAGCAGTATCCCGAAGTGAAAAACCGATCCAGCTAATCTCACAGCGCTGTAGCTAGCGAGAGCGTATGGACGGGGGCGTCACCCTCCCGCGGAAGCGACGTTTCGGGGAAAACAAAATCCTCCTTTCTCAAACACAGGTAGGGGATTACAGACTATACTTATATAGGAGATTTTTATTATTAAACAGTAATGTTGAAACATTTAAAAAAATTTTAAAAAAATCGATTTAGAAAACCGTTTATCACTTTTTATAGAAAAATATTTAGTTAAGGTTTTCATTTAGTCCCCTTTGGGGTTTTAGTGTATCTAATTAAAAATCCCATTGCTTCCTTTCGAAGAGGTTTTTTTATTGATGTACCCTTTTAAGGGTAGACCGTTCTAAAATAACCTCAGTTCGACACTCCTGGGCTTCATGAAAATGCGGGGAACGAGTCTCTCCCAAATTTTTTTTTGTCATTGTCTCACTTTTGTCTATTTTTTTCTGAAAAGTAGTATGGCTTTAAGATTTCATAATTTGATTATAAATTGCGGGGGCTGCCCCAATATCCCCAACCACAAGGCACTTAAAAAATAATGACATTTTTGCTATTGCAAGATGCATCCTCAAAAGTTGATTTTTTGTCCTTTTTTGGGGTGGTTTTTG